>QRFB01000420.1:72328-96625 GCA_008931105.1 Oenanthe javanica | reverse complement strand
GTCAGATTTTTATTTGGGAATCGTATTCACCCCCCCTCTACGATCTCCAGGACCTAACAATAAATGTTGTATTTATTATTTTCTTAGAGTTATTTTTTACCCATATCAATGTCTTATATTAATTTGTAAAATTGTCTTTTCCTAAATTGNGTCAGATTTTTATTTGGGAATCGTATTCACCCCCCCTCTACGATCTCCAGGACCTAACAATAAATGTTGTATTTATTATTTTCTTAGAGTTATTTTTTACCCATATCAATGTCTTATATTAATTTGTAAAATTGTCTTTTCCTAAATTGGGGGGAGATTGTTGGACCAAATCAAGCCTACTCTATGTGATTACTTGTCTTGATGTAACACATGTAATGTTTCTGTAATAGGATGTGTACATAGTATGTCTTTATGTATTTGCAGATAGAAGTATGTTTCTACTGTGAAGTCATTATGTAAATATGAGTCAACAATAAAGATTGATAGAAGATTCAACTCTGAATTAGACATCAAATCAATAAAGACTTGATCAAATAAGAATTGCAGTGAAAATACTATAAGGCAAGTATGTGATCGAGAAATCATCCTGATAGAGAAGTCAGACATGTGAAGTTGGTAGAGAAGTCTCAGATACTCAACTAACTCAGTAGTCGATCAAGAAAAGGAAAGCAATGGAAAAGTCAAAGAAACTGTAATTAGTCAAGAAGTATACAATAGGTATGATTCGAGATGTCCAGTTGAACAAACCGAGAAGTTAGCCAATGGAGCAATCGAGAAGTACCAGGGGTAGAACCAATCAAGATGTCTGTGTTTTAAGTATGATTCCATGTGAAGTATACAATCGAGAAATCTATCACAATCGAGAAGAAAATCATTATGACTTCTCGAAGTAAATTCAAGTGAGTACTCGTTTGATTCAAGAAGCTAAATTTTAGGAGATTTGCATAAGAACAAGACAAGTGATTTTTAATCTCTGTCATCACAGGATCAGTCAAACCTGTGGAGATGGATATGTAGCTTGGAAGAAGAACAAGACAAATGGAAGAAGAGATAAGACTGAAAGCAAAATACTTCCAATAGATTGTATTAGTTAGAAATAGATAGTAGTCAAATGTAAAGCGTTTCTTGTCTATTTTTAGCTTTAGCTAAAGTGAGATCATGTGCCAAAAGACATGTTGTCTATGTAGCCTATGCACAGCCTCATTAGTTAGTATCATTGAACATTATCAAGTGTATTTATACATTGTATCTTCCAAGAACAAGAAGCTGAGATTCAAGTCAAGAATCTCATATTGTAGCAACTCTTTCTAATACACTATTAGATTGAAAAGTTAACATTGTGTTTATTTACTTTCCGCATATTTACATATATAAACATTGTTAAGTTTTCTTAAGCTACACAATTTCATAAACAGACAGTTCATAAAAGAAAATCAAGAAACACATTCACATCCCCCTCTGTGTTACTTTTGTGATTCTCATATCTAACCATTTCTATTAAAACAAATATTTACCTGCATAAACCAGAAACGTAGAAAATATTACACATAAAACATAAAATCTAATTATCTAGGTCATAGTATAGTTTAATACTCATGTCTGTTACTCGTAAAGGTTCATCTAAGAGTTCATCATTTGTTATTACATTATTACATAAATTAGCAAAGTTGGTTTCAATCATTTTATCTTTAGGCTTTTTAGATGATTGATACAGTTCAACAAGATGTTTTGGTGTGCGACAAGTACGAGCCCAATGTCCTTGAGCCCTACATCTATGACAGACGTCTCTAGTATCTCCTTCTTGCGGGGTCTTTCTTTTATTTGGCACTTCAGGTTGCCATTTCTGAATATCATAGTTGTTGTAGCCATCACGCTGCCACTTCAGGCGGCCGGAATTGTATTACTTTTGAAATTGACCCGGAAATTTCTTCGTCCATGGTTTCGTCCATAGCCTTGTCCTCCTCTATGCCCTT
Source organism: Oenanthe javanica (assembly GCA_008931105.1). Lineage (NCBI taxonomy): Eukaryota > Viridiplantae > Streptophyta > Magnoliopsida > Apiales > Apiaceae > Oenanthe > Oenanthe javanica. The sequence goes on along the minus strand of QRFB01000420.1, from coordinate 94,661 downwards.
TTTCACGTTCATTCTTCTGGAATGACGTGTTATGTATTTCAGGTAACTGGGCAGAGCCTGTAGGACGTGTTTGTTGATTTCTTAGTAACAACTCATTGTTCTTTTCAACCACAAGAAAGAGAGCTACCAAATCGCTATACTTTTGAAAATTCCGTTCTCTGTATTGTTGTGCTAGAATCATAGTATTGAGGTGAAGAGTCGAGAGAGTCTTTTCAATCATCTCAGCATCAGTAATTTTCTCACAACATAAAATTAATTTTGAGCTCATTTTGAATAACATGGAATTATATTCCATAACAGATTTAAAATCTTGTAACATTAAATTAATCCTGTCATATCGGGCCGACAGTAAATAAACAAGTTTTTGATGATCAAATCTGTCATTGAGATTATTACAAAGAGTGAGCGAATTTGTAATTGTTAAGTATTCTGATTTTAAATCTTCGTGAAAATCATGTCTTAGGAATATAATAATTTTTGCATTTTGTTCGATAGTTGGGGGTTTTCTGGGCTCAATAGTATCTTTTAACTCGTTTGCACTAAGATATAATTTGCATTGAGCACTCATGACAGATAATTATTCTCAAAAACATCTAGTGTAACAAACTCTAATTTTGCAAGGTTTGTCATTCTCTTTCTTTAACCAAGTTTCAGTTATACAGAAACTCATACTGATAACTTGTTCTGTATTTATATAATAAATATAAATATAAATATAAAGACGCAGCAAGAATGATAGCTTAAAGGAAAAATGTGAATAGAAACCGACTTATACAATCTTATCATAATGACAATTACTGTAAATTTTTAGTTTTTATTCTTTATTTTGCAATTGCTTTTTCCCACCAAAATCATCATAAAAATTTTGACATCTTATTTTTCAAAATTACACAAATGATGATAATGATTAGCATTCTTAAATTTATGGGCAATTTCTCCCANATAATAAATGAGAACCTAATTAAATTATTTACAAACGTCCCTTATGAAGTAGATATAATTTAACTAATGTAAAACTCGTAACCAATACTCCATATGTCCCACTTCAAGTGTCTCATTTGATTTTTTAAAAGTCAAATTTAATTAACTTTGACTGAAAATTAAATATATATATATATATATATATATATATATATATATATATATAATTTTTGAGTTATTAGCCAAAAAAACCAACAAACTTTCTATTTTTTTACGATTTAACCTATGAACTTATTTACTCCCATATAAATCCAACGAACTTTATAAAATTGTGAAAATAAGATAAACATGGTTAACTATTATTTATCAATATCTATTTTTGTCAACCCATATCAAAAATGTCATGTTGGATTAAATACATAATAAATTCTTTTAAATTAATTACTAATGGATATTGAAAATATAAGGAAACTCATAGTTAATTTATTAACAAAGAATATGACAATTTTTTTCATACATCTTTTAACTAATAAACTATATATTAATATATTATGTTTTAAACTATCAATTATATTATATATATATATATATTAAAATTATATATTAAATTATTTACATTATAAATTTAAGAATTTCACAGAAAAAAGTAAAGAAAAATTTATTTCAAAGTACTTAATATTTATTTTATAAAATATTCTAGTTAACTATAATTAATGATTTTTCCGAATTTAAATATAAAATAAGTTATTCAACATATATTCACTAGTATTTTACGTACTTATGTTCTAATTTATTAATCGGAAAGAGTAACATGATATATAACAAAGTGTTTAACCTTTTTTGGTTAAGCAAATGTGCACCACTAAAATATAAAAAATAATATAATATATATAATAAATAATAATAATAATTTAAAAAATTATAAATGAGATTCTATTATTTTAATATAATTTATATTAATAAAATTATTACTATTTTAGTAATAAAGAAAATAATATGAATTATAAAAGAATATAATAATGTTTAATAAAAAATTTAATGAACAATTTATTATGTATCTAATCCAATATAACATTTTTTATATGGGTTGACAAAAATAGATTGATAAATAATAGTTAACCTTGTTATTTTATTTTCACAATTTTACAAAGTTCGTTGGGTGTATATGAGAAAAAATAAGTCCATAGGTTAAATTGAAAAAAAACAGAAAGTTCATTGGGTTTTTAGCTAATCTATACTATATTATTATAGCTGAAAGATTAAAATTTTGGTCCAAGGTGTACCATAAAAAAAATCATAACCGTCCAATTTTGGATGAACCATAAAATCAATCTTAACCATTCAACTTTAATAAAATCTAATTTTTTAAAAAAATATATCATATATACAACTCTAACCCCCGGTAGTCCTTCTTATATATAACTCCTTACAGATAATATTATATTATATTTAAATTATATTATATATTTTTTATTTTAAAAATCCTATTTATTCTATAATTTTTATTTAATATATCATTAAAGTTTATGAATATTAATATATAAATATCATTGTATAATAACGTACAACTCTAACCCCGATAGTCCTCATTTTATACAACTCCTCACGGATAATATTATATTATATTAACATAAATTCTCAACGTTATAAAATTTTGGTGATTTTTAAAAAATACCTAAAGCTAAACTTTTTTTTACAAAAATACTAACTTTTTTTAAAATATTTTGCAAAAATACGGTTTTGTAACTTTGCAACCATATTTGCAACTGTAATCAACCACAAATGCAATTTTAAAATTTAATCAAAATAATTATTTTTTGGTTGTCTAATATGTTACTTAACAAGTTGAATGATTAAAATTAAAATATAACTAAATGCAACTTCAAGCAACCTTAAATGCAACCAAAAACAACTTCGATTATTTTTTTGAAAAGTAGAAAAATAAGTTGCATCTTGTTGTTTTTGGTTGCAAACCGTATTTTTGCATAAAATTTCAGAAAATCGTAAAATTGTAAAAAAAACCCTTAGGGGTTAAGAAAATTGTATAAAGTAATACGAAAGAGAAGGAAAAGTGGATGAAAGAGAAAGAAAAGTGGGTAAAGTGGTGGGGTCAATTGATATTTAATTGATAGATTTGAAAAGGTAGAAGAAAGTAGTGGATGAGAGTGAATTTTATAATATAAAAGTTTACTATTTTTTATATGTAAAGAATTGGGTTGTACATCCATAAATAGAAATTATAAACAATCAGAAGGGACATAAGGAGTAGTATTTTTGATAATTTCTCTAAAATTTTATAGTAAATATCAATAAAATATAATATAAAAAATAAATTTACTTAAATATTAGTTATTCATCTCGTGTTTTAAACGGATTATAAGCTTGTAACTCTATAATTTTTTAGAAAGTAAAGGTTACAAACATCTCACATTTGATCCCACGAAAAAGTTGACATCACTTGGCTTTGACATCATAACTTAATATTGATTTGATTACATCCGGAAAAGATCCAACAGAAATGTGATCCATCAAAAAATAATGGTTATAAAATTAGCTACTACCCAATAGCAAGTACAAAATCGCTTAACGAAGACATAATTCTAGGCCTTCTTTTCTATTATTTTTTTAAGATAATTTATTCTAGGCGTGCCTTCTTTATTGGGTGATCTATTCTAGGCGTGCTTTTAGAGTCAAAATATCTGAATCTGTATTTAATGCAGCTTACAATATTCATGCCACTGTTATAAGCATATGCTGTTATAAATTTGGCTGGCAGAGGACAGAAAACTTATGTATATAAAAGAAATACATATAAAGTACCTGGTTTAGCATTAAAAATGGCGGAAGTGAAGCTTTTCAGGACATTTTCAAGCCCGTTTGGTTTGAGGATTGTTTGGGCACTGAAGCTTAAAAGCATAGAATTTGATAAAGTAATGGAAGATTTTCCAAACAAGAGTGCTTTGCTTTTGAAGTACAATCCAGTTCACAAGAAAGTTCCTGTATTTGTTCACAATGAAAAGGCAATATCAGAATCGCTTGATATTCTCGAGTATATAGAAGAAACATGGAAAGAAGCTCCTCTTTTTCCCGAAGATCCCATGAAGAGAGCCACAGCTCGTTTCTGGGCAAAAATTGGAGACGAAAAGGTGAAGATTTGAACTTTTTACTTTGTATATATCATAAAACTCAGAGTATAAAATTCCTTTAATCCATTGAAAACATTGATAATGACCACAAAAACACAAAATTTTCATAAAAAATGGTAGGAAATTGGCAAAACCAGTGTTGCACGGTTCCCGAGTCATTCGGGTACGGGGCACGAAATCGAGTACGTGAAACATTAGTTTTTATGAATCAGGTACGATGACCCGCGAATCGGATACGCGGGTCGATACGAGAATCCCTTCTATAATTTTTTTTTAGAAAACATTATGTATATTTGCTATTGTATCTATGATTTAGTTATTTTTTATAACTAAAATATTAATTTTATCCTAAAATATATAAGTAAATTAATCGGGAAATCTAATATCTTAAAGTTACTGATAAAGTGGTGGAATCATCCTACACATAATTTTTAGGGGATTCAAATATGTTCATAAAATCGAGGCATGTTTTGTGTGTCGTCTCTTCCATTTGCATCATCTTTTCAACTCCTTTGTTATTCCTTTTCAAATTTACGTTTAATTTCAATCTAGATGGTATTAAGTTATCTTCTTTTTTTTATTCTTTCTCCTTCTTACCTAATGATTGTCGGAGTTAAAGGGGATCGCCAAAGTTGGCGAACTAGAGCGCGATCCGGGTCAAAAAGGAATATGTTCCGGAACGAGGGAACTAGGTTGCGGTTCCATATGCTGACCCACGAACCATGCAACACTGGGCAAACAAAATATTTACGTGCAATAAATTATTGATCAAACTTTGACATCTTCACTTGGTCAAATATAAGCTTTTGCCATCAATATTTCAAAGTGTTCTAAGGAAAGGCAAAGAATAGGAGGAAGCAAAGTTGGATGCCATGAAGAACCTAGAACATTTTGAGGAACAACTCAGGGGAAAGAGGTTCTTTGGAGGAGAGACAATTGGGTTCCTAGATCTTGTATTGGGTTGGATGGCCAATCTTATCAGTATCTTAAAAGAAACATGTGGTCAAGATATCATTAAAGAGGAACAATGTCCATTGCTATCAAAATGGATAAAGGACTTTTCAGAAGTTCCAATAATTAAAGAAAGCATGCCTCCAAAGGAAAAGCTAATCTCCAAGTTTCAAGCCATGCAACAAGCCTAATTTGTGCAGATTTGAAATAATTTCAGTTTCAACTGATAATAAATAAAAGTTTGTGTGTGCTTATGTTATGCAGTCCTATCAAACAGATTTGGAAAAAAATAAAAGTTAAAATAAGTTCCAGAATCTTCTAAAAGAATTGAGGAAGATCTAGAATTTTCTAAAGATATATTAATTAGTTTGGACCAGATTTTGAAAGGCAGCCAAATCAGTCTTGAAGTCAACTATATTTATTGATTAAATAGCTAGAATGTTCTTAAGAGTCCTATATATCATGTACCTAAATTAGTAAAAGTGAGATTGGTTAATACATAAGTTTCTTTCTATATATTCTTAGGTGTGAGGCCTAAGTACTCTAGGTGTGAGGCCTAGTCCTAATCTATACTGTACTCTAAATATTCACTAAATCATATGCCAAATAAAGATCCTGCATCAGATTTGGTATCAGAGAAAGGCAGCGTTATGTCAACTCGCAGTGGACGTACTTTTCGAGGGAAGCTCACTGATGTGGAACGTGGTGAATTGTTGTTGCAAATGGTTGAACAACTTCATACTATGAATCTGCGATTGGGAGAAGTTGAAACAAGGATCCTTCATAATGAGGCAAGGTCGAATGCAACCGCCAATGATCAAGATGGAGAAGCATCTGATGTAAATAATGAGGAAGGCAATGGACAGCCACATGGAGAAGAAAATCAAAGGCGTGAACCAAGGAATAATAGGCCCCATTTGTGAAATAGCCACAAATGTATGATTGGGGCAGAAACTTCAGAAACTTCAGGAACGCAGGTCAATTTGATCCATACGATACAACTGGAGATATCACAAAGAAAGTAAGGATTGACGTACCAGATTTTGATCGAAGGTTTGATGCAACGACCTTCATCGATTGGATTTCCGCAATAGAAGAATACTTTGATTGGTATGATATGACTAATGAAAGGCGAGTCAGATTTGCTAAAATGAAGCTTGTTAAACTTGCAAAAGTATGGTGGAACGGTATCGAGGCAGTTTTAAGAAGATTGGGGAGACCTCCAATTACATCATGGCAAGAGATGAAATCAAAGCTTCGAGAGAAGTATATGCCACATAATTATGAAGACAGACTTTGCGAGCAGCTTGTTAATCTAAAGCAAGGTACAATGACTGTGGCGGAGTACATGCAAAAGTTCGACGAACTGAACACTCGAAGCCAAATTATTGAAGATCCTCGACACAGTTTGACAAGGTTCAAGTCTGGTCTCAGATTTGAAATAAGAAGAGATATGCTGAGGTATGTGCCTTACTGTGTAGAAAATGCTTTTGATATTGCACTGGACTTGGAAGAATATCTTAATATGCCAACTTTTAAGAAAAGTAATATGCAACAAAAAGACGCAACCAGAAAATTTAATAGCAATACTCCAGCAATAAAGGCAAGTTACACGAATAAAAGCCAAGAAGGTGGAAAATGGAACAACATTGATAACAGTGATCGTTGTTTTAGATGTGAAAGCAAAGGACACAAAGCCTATCAATGTCCTACCAGGAATAATCTTCATATTGGAATAGAACAAGAACAAAAGAAGAATGAGGAAGTTAATGAAAAAGATGATGAAGAATCTCCAGAGTTCATCGCTAATGACTTGGCTAATTCAGATGAGGAAACCTTCCCATCAATGGTGGTTCGACGAGTACTTTCTGCTTCAAAGGTTAAAGAAGAAGATTGGAAAACAAAGATTTATCAACTAACAATTTACCAAACAAAGTTAAAGTATTGCTACAAGAATTCTCAGACATTGTGCCGGATGAGTTACCGAATGCTGCGCAATATCCAACATGCAATCGATCTCATTCCAGGAGCACAACTTCCGAATTTACCAGCATACAGAATGAATCCTGCTGAACCTGCTGGATTAAAAAGACATGTAGGTGATCTTTTGTCAAAGGGGTTCATCCGAGAAAGTTTAAGTCCTTGTGTTGTACCTGCCCTTTTAACACCAAAAAAAGATGGAAGTTGGCGTATGTGCGTCGATAGTCATGCAATAAACAAAATTACTGTCAAGTATCGCTTTCCAATACCAAGGCTTCATGATTTGCTCGACATAATGCCTGGTGCCACTAAATTTATGAAAATTGATTTAAAAGGTGGTTATCATCAGATTCGTATCCGACCCGGAGACGAATGAAAAACTACTTTTAAAACCAAAGACGGCCTTTATGAATGGTTAGTACTCTCATTCGGTTTGTGCAATGCTCCAAGCACATTTATGCGAGTTATGAATCAGATTTTTCAGCCTTTCATTGGCAAGTTTCTGGTCGTATATTTTGATGACATACTTCTATAGAGCAGAAATAATGAGAAAGATCTTTTTCATATCAAGCAAGTGTTGTAAGTCTTACGGTAAGAGAAACTTTATATCAACACAAAAAAATGGTCTTTCATGACATCTAGTGTTGTGTTTTTAGGATTTGTTGTAAGCGCAAAAGGAGTGCAAGCAGATCTGTGGAAAAAGTTACAGCCATCTTTAATTGGCCAATGCCTCAATCATTGCATGAAGTCAGAAGTTTTCATGGTTTTGCAACTTTCTACCGGCATTTATTAAAAAATTTAGCACTATAATGGCTCTTATAAAAGACTGCATGAAGAGAGGGCAGTTTAAGTGGACGCTAGACTCTTCTAAGGCATTTGAAAAGATCAAAGAGTGCATGACTTAAGCCCCGGTACTTAAGTTACCAAATTTTTCAAAAGTTTTTGAAGTAGCGTGCGATGCATCACATGTAAGGATTTGAGGAGTACTCAGCCAAGATGGTCATCCAGTAGCATACTTCAGCGAGAAATTAAATAATGCAAAGTCGAAGTACACTACATATGAGAGAGTTTTACGCAGTGATGCAAGCCCTTCGATATTGGCGACATTATCTCATCTATAAAGAATTTGTGCTTTATTCTGATCATGAATCCCTCAAGCACATCAATAGTCAAAAGAAGATGAACCAAAAACATGGAAAATGGGTTGAATTCCTATAAGAATATTCTTTTGTCATTAAGCACAAGGCTGGAATAGAAAATAAGGTTGTTGATGCTCTTAGTCGAGTCATCTATATGTTACATACAATGGAGGTAAAAGTTTTGGGCTTCGAAAGGTGGAAAGATGATTATCTAATGTGCAAAGACTTCTGAGATATCTATGCTGACCTATCATCTGGACAACACCAACATCATTCTAATTTTTCGTTGCAAGATGGTTATCTATTCAAGAGTAATCATCTTTGTTTGCCTTCTACTTCTGTTCGTGATCAGATCATTTGGGAATTGCATAATCCCACTCATTTTGGTAGAGACAAAATAATTGTTAGGATGGAAGAAATATTCTATTGGCCTAGTCTGAAGCATGATGTGGCTATTGTTGTAGCACAATGTCGAGTTTGTTAAATGGCTAAAGGAACAAAAAAGAATACTGGATTATATATGCCTCTACCAGTCCCTACTCAACTATGGCAAGATTTAAGTATGGATTTCGTACTTGGATTACGAAGAACAATCAGAGGACATGACTCCATCTTTGTAGTTGTTGATCGATTTTCAAAGATGGTACACTTTATTGCTTGTTCAAAGACTTTCGATGCAGTAAATATAACAAAACTCTTCTTTAAGAAGGTTGTTCGACTACATGGGCTGCCTAAGACTATAGTTTCAGATCGGGATGTGAAATTTACTAGCTATTTTTGGCGAACCTTGTGGCGTCTAATGAATACAGAATTAAAGTTTTCATTCGCCTATCATCCACAAACAGACGGATAAACAGAAGTTGTTAACAGAAGTCTTGGAAATCTACTCCGCTGTTTAATTGAGGATAGACTAACAATCTGGGATCAGGTCCTTCCTATGGCTGAGTTTGAGTACAACAGTTCTACTAATCGGACCACAAGACGTAGTCCTTTTGAGATTGTTTTAGGCCTGCGACTGAAAAAACCAATTGATTTGATTCCACTACCAATTTCTGGTCGACACAGCGCAAACACGGAGGCTTTTGCTGAACATATTCAGCAAATTCATGTTGATGTTCGTCAAAAAATTACTAGAAGTAATGCTGATTACAAGAACAGGGCAGATGTGCATCGTAGACATGTTGAATTTGAAGTTGGTGATAATGTTATGGTTCGTGTACATCCAGAACATTTCCAGAACAACAAGTACAAGAAACTCCATTACAAGGCTATTGGGCCTTATAAAATTAATCACAAAATCAATTACAATGCCTATGTTCTCGAGTTACCCTGCGAAATGGGAATAAGTGAAATATTTAACATTGAAGACCTCACGCTTTACAAGAGCGATGAAAATAACACAACTGATGTTGTAGCTCCTGCTCGATTGCCCCCACGAGCGTCTAATACTCATAATCAGATTAAAGATGTCATGGACACAAGTGTTGTTTCAACTCGGAGAGGTACCTACCAAAAGTATTTGGTTAAATGGAAGAATAAGCCCTGGTCGGAGTGTACATGGATTTCTGATGAAGAATTTCAACATTTGGATATTGATCTTTACAAGAAGTATCAATCATTTAACTCGTCGGAGCTGAGTTTTTCAAAGCCGGGGAGAGATGATGCAGTCCAATCAAAGAGATTTGGAAAAAAATCAAAATTAAAATAAGTTCCAGAATCTTCGAAAAGAGTTGAGGAAGTTCCAGAATTTTCTAAAGATATATTAATTAGTTTGGACCAGAGTTTGAAAGTCGGTCAAATCAGTCTTGAAGTCAACTATATTTATTGATTAAATAGCTAGAATGTTCTTAAGAGTCCCATATATGGATGTACCTAAATTAGTAAAAGTCAGATTGGTTGATACATAAGTTTCTTTCTATATATTCTTGGGTGTGAGACCTAAGTACTCTAGGTGTGAGGCCTAGTCCTAATCTATACTATACTCTAAATATTCACTAAATCATACGCCAAATAAAGATCTTGCATCATTATGTGCACTGCTTTTCTGAATTGATTACTATTATTGAAAAGACATTAAAATAATAGGAGGGAACTATAAATATAATCTTCACAACTTAAACATTAAACAGTCGAACAATGATACACTTTTCATGATCGAAGTACCAAGCGCTTTTCTCATGATTTGTTGTTTCTGTTGTTTCCTCTCACTCAACCCAATAACCCTAGGCATCACAATGTCCTTCTTTTTTTTTATCAAGGCTTTGGATAAGTATATCATCTTCCTAGAAGATGTTAGGGTCCCTCGATATGGATCTCATCTCGGGTCTATGGCCAGGAATAGAGGATTGGTTCCTCTATTCTCATTCTTAAAGGACCTACTTTGCAGTTAGCTTTTGTTTAAGAGAACTCTTCAACTCTCCTTACACAACTTTACTTCTTTTTTATTAGTTTGAATCAATCATAAATATTTTTATTTGCATCATCTCTCCTTATATAGGATGAGAACGCATAAGGTAACCACAATTAGGGGAGTTACCTAAATAAAACATGACTAAGAAAAACAATCAGATCAGCATAGCCATATAGTCAACTATGACTTATTTAATATAAAGAATTACTTAAATATCAAATCCCTAAATTTATTCAAGAAATAAATATGAAATAAGATTCCTGAAATTACTCCACCAGTTTGCGTTTTCCTTTATTTCTCTTGTTGTACGTTTGACCAATGAATGCATCCACAACAGAAGACTTCTCATCCAAAAAAAAAATTCTCCGTTGTAAGCACAATAAACAATATTGTTTCTTGTACCGATTTTGTAATATGGATTTTCTATATACCCTCTATGGTGATTCTGCACCTTCTGCGGGATTTTCCAGAATAGGTTAACTGATAGAGTTGTATCACATACGTAGCCTTCTTTGTTTAGCCTCTTTTTTAAATATTATTCGTTTGCTTGCTAAGTTTATCAACTTCTTTAATCTGCTAAGCACCCCATGCTGCATTCTCTCTTGCTCCTTTCTCCACCTCCATATATAAACAGATTACTAAAGAAAAAGAAAACACAATGTACTTGGCAAAAGAAACAGACTGTAACTGTTTCCCCAAAAACTACAATCTTGTCTATAAATTACTCAAGAGAATCTCTTGACATACGCATGGCCAATGCAATGTCCAGTGAACACGAGGAGGAGGACAAAATCAGAGAGTTTAGGTGATGGAGATATTTCCCCATATTATCCAGTAGGCAGATCGCACAACCCACCTAAGGTAGCAAACTCTAAAGTTTCACAAAATAGAGATTGGCAAAATCTATGTCTGTATCAGAAAATATTCAGATCTGTGAATGAAGGATACATTTACAATTTTTTGAAGCTTTGTGAAAAATGAGATAGATGGATGTGACAGAAGAATAGGAAGTATGATAGTCATGTAAGACTGTAGGCAGATTTAGTATGTTCTAAAATGCTTCTAGTAAAAATCTAACAGCTCTACAAAGGATACTGGATTTTGTAACTGACACGTTGTACAATTGAGCGGATCTAAAAAAAATTCATTTAGTAAGGCACTCGTAAAAGGGTCCGGAGTAAATAGGTATTCAGTAGTTGACTGAAAATTTTAGTACAGGCACAGGATTCAGTTTAGGAGGAAGTAATATTTTTTAGGTTAAACTATGATTCCGAGAGCCTACTTTCGCCGAATATACTGGGTATGTTGGTGACTTGGTACAATTAGATTCTTATTCAAAGTTCAATTGCTCTAATCATCCATACCACCGATAAAATATTTACATAATCCCTTAATTTAACTAGATAATGATGCTTGTATATTCTGGCCAGCTTAAGAGAATGCAGTTTCCCACAATATTACTGGACTGTGAGCAAGTCAATTAAAGAAAGAAAGTCACATTCTTACCTAACAGTCTCTCTCCATGGTCGCCGAAACCATTTGGATTGCACTTCCATGACACAGTCCTGTGAATAAAATCGAGCATAATATAATTAAATGTTTATGATTCTGTTTACACAGACGACAGACACTGCTCTAAAAAGCATTGAACGAATCTCTATAACCAACATGATGCTCTAGACAGCATTGAACATATTATGCATTTTAAAAACCATCGAGTATCAAGATATATATGAAATCTTGTGTAGAAAAAGAAACATTGGCATGCAGTTTAACAATTAAAACAATATGGCAGATATATGTTGACAAGTTAAAGATCTGTAGGAAAAAAAAAATTAGTTTATATCCAATTGGTCTTTAAGACTTGCTATTTTCACCGAACCTAAATAGAGCTTCAAAATGTGAGTAAGTTCTATTGTGCAGATTTGTCAAAGACAAAGCCCAAAGGAATTTATTCAANTACAATCTTGTCTATAAATTACTCAAGAGAATCTCTTGACGTACGCATGGCCAATGCAATGTCCAGTGAACACGAGGAGGAGGACAAAATCAGAGAGTTTAGGTGATGGAGATATTTCCCCATATTATCCAGTAGGCAGATCGCACAACCCACCTAAGGTAGCAAACTCTAAAGTTTCACAAAATAGAGATTGGCAAAATCTATGTCTGTATCAGAAAATATTCAGATCTGTGAATGAAGGATACATTTACAATTTTTTGAAGCTTTGTGAAAAATGTGATAGATGGATGTGACAGAAGAATAGGAAGTATGATAGTCATGTAGNTGCGAAGGCAGGCTAGTGTTTCATCACCAGGCGAATCATTTAATCTCGCAATATTCCATAAGAACTGAGTCGTCAGCATCACCAGAGATCTCTACAACTACAGATTCCATCCTTGAACAAATGGAAGCGATTTGCATCTCTCACTAATAGTTCTCGTTGCACAATCTTTGATATGTACTTGGTGTAAGTGTGGCAATCTCCACATACTCGCAGATTCTTCATAATCTGGAGAGGAGTACCTGGTTTCGTATTTAACAATCCGAATGCAATTGCAATTCTTTCACTGTGGCGACAAAGCATATCTCTCTTCTCATCATCATCAACATCATGCAAAACAAATTTTAAATCGGCAACATATCCCTCCTTTCTTAATAGATCATCCAGGTACTCTAGAAATTTATTAAACTCTTCATATTGTTCATGGTGTCTGTCCCCAGCGCCAAAAACATGAACCTTGTTATGTATCTGCAGCCAACTACAACCAGGGTCTTTTTTCAGTCCTTTATGTTTCAGTGATTTTCTAATTGCTCTCACTTTATCCCACTTCCCTAACGTTGCATATACATTTGAAACTAATATATGATATCTGGTATTCTTTGGATTTAGTTCAACTATACGTTCTGATACACGTTCGGCAATCTTGATGTCACTACCTGATCGGCAACCACTAAGCAAAGCTCCCCATATACTTTCATCTGGTCTGAATGGCACGGAAAATATAAACTCATCAGCTTCAGCTAACAATCCAGATCTTGACAGAAGATCAACTACAGAAGCATAATGCTCAATTCGAGGCTCAATATTATAGTCTTTCTTCATCTGCTTGAAGTAAGCCTGACCTTCTTCCACCAAACCTGAATGGCTACAAGCATGTATGACAGAAACAAAAATGATATGATCAGGACTAATACCTGTTTTCTTCATCTCCTCAAAAGCACTTATAGCTTTCCTTCCTTCGCCATATATCCCATAAGCAGAGATAAGTGACGTCCATGTAACTACATCTTTAGTTTTCATATGCTCAAATACTGTAACTGAATTCTTCAAAGAACCACACTTTGAATACATCTCTATTAGAGCGTTGCCGATTGGGACATGTAGATGATATCCTAACCTCAGAATACAAGCATGAATCTCCTTTCCCTGTCTCTTCACTGAAAGTAGACAACAAATAGGAAGCAAACCTAGCATGGTAGCCTCATCTGGCATTACCCCTTCCCTTCTCATTTGAGTGATCATTTTAAAACCCGATACTTCATTCTTTCAAATATGTCCCTTGCAGTCATCATATCACTACATTTTGCATACATATTAATGAGAATATTATTGGCTGTAGTATCACACATGTATCCTTTTCTTATCATGTATTCATGAATAAATTTCCCGTATTTCAATTCCCCAATGTGTGTACATGCACGGAGTACAGATGTGCTTGTTAATAGATTTGGCTCAAATGTTGACACCATATCCTGAAACAGTTTAATTGATTCTTCATACAAGCCTGATTGAGAGTAACCACAAATGACAATATTCCACGTAATAGTGTCTCTAGCCACACTTCCATCAAAAAATTTACGGCAATCTGCTAACTTATCAAACTTAAAATACATAGAAAGAAGACCATTGTTCACAACTGTATCAATCCTCATCCCGGTTTTCTCCACTAACCCATGAACTATTTCACCATCAACAAAGGCGACTAATCCACCACACGCAGGTAAAACACTCGACACAGTACCAAAATCCTGTCCTACACCAAGCATTCTCAACTCCTAAACAAACTCAACGCTTCCTCCCAGTAACCATTTGAGCTATACCCAGAAACAATACTATTCCACGACACAATATCTCTCTGAGGCATCTTATCAAACACATTATGCGCTTTCCCCAACTCATTAAATCTCAAATACATGTCAATCAAAGCATTACCCACATACAAATCTGAGTAAAACCCCATTTGCAAAACATGACCATGCACAAGATTACCCATACCAACAACCAATAAACCAGCACAAGCATTGATAAGAGATGGAAATGTATATCTATCAGGATGAACTTTTATGTTCCACATTTGAAAATAAAAGCTCAGAGCATCAGAGTAAAGCCCATATGGGTCATTGCTCTTATAATTGTATTATATAGATACACATTTTGGGTAGGTAAAATACGATGGAATATAGACAAAGATGCAAAAGGGTGTTTGAATTGGGCATATTTGCTTATTAATTTCCCAGAAAAGAAGTTAATTTGATCAAGTCCAGAGACTATTAATAAAGAATGAATTTTTTGCAGTTGTTTTAGTTTTGCAGAGGAAGACAAAGCTTTTGATAATTGAAATTGTAAAAATTCTTGGCTTTTGTTGCCTAAACAATGTAACTTTGAACTTGTCATCCAACTCAAGTTTGTGCACAATTTTTTTCCAACAGATATTTAAATAGCTGCCAACTTCCCGCTCCTTCACTGTATAAAAAGTGAACACAAATGAATATCGCAATTTGGACGCGCAAAGTTGTCAGATTAATTTTTGTATAGAGCTGTTTTTTCCTTGAAATAAGTATAGAGCTTTTTATATATAATCAACCATTCATTAATTAAAAAAATATACAGCACCTATAAAAATAATTTAAATTTTAAATTTGACGAGTATTTATTAAAATAAATCAAATGATATCGTTAATCTCAACTGTGAAAAGTGGTTCACAGTTGAGCTTCTCTAATGCACGAGAAGGTGTATTTGAATTCGTTTGGACTTAATTTGTAGGATCTCCGATGAATTAGGGGTGGTGCAGCTCCGTGCCAACCAGTGGCGGATGGAAGGTTGGACCAGGGTAGGTTCGGGCCCCCCTGAAAGTTGGGCCCAATATAATTTTTTAAGATTGTGCCCTCCCTCATCTTTGCAACAGTGCAGACTACTTTCAGCATCTCCAAATTAAAAAATAAACACAACAAAAGAAGACATACATGAATTACGAGTATAGCTATTTAGGACTAATGGGTATATTGAATATTTGAATTGATTCAATAAAATCTCTTCTCATATTGATTAGTGCTGAAGAATACAACTTAATCTCCTCTCTACCTTTGTTAATCATCTGCAATCTACTACTCTTCCCTTCGCCACTGATCTACTCTTCTCTATTGTTCAGGTAATTCTTCACTTTTATTCAATATTTTAACCTAGATTTAATAATACATACATGATAGTATATTTGAGACTTGACACTTAAGAGCCTTAATTAATAAAATTGTTAATTTTTAACTGGTTACAGTGATGAAGAGATATTACCAGACTATGTTGCAAAATGATATACCTCCTTTACAATCCAAAAATGTGAGTGAATCTAGTGTTCATAATCGTCAACAAAATCGGGAGCCAGTTAATGTCGATGAGTTGTCAATTGATCCCTCCAAGAGAGAAAATATTTATGGCTTACATGTTAATGACAGAGAAAAGATTAGAAGGTTTTATTTGCAGAAGGGACCTTGCCAACCAAATATAAATTTTCCTTGGAGATTGTTTGGAAGTAAAAAGCGTAGATTTGTTTTGACATGGTACAAAGAACATCCTAATTGGCTTGAGTACAGTGTCTCTGAAGATTCAGTGTATTGTTTGTGTTGCTATCTTTTCAAACCTGAGCGTGGAGGCCAAAGTGGTGGTGATGTGTTTGTTACTGAAGGGTTTAACAATTGGAAAGAGGCATTGAGAAAATTTAGAGAACATGTCGAAGATTTAAATAGTGTTCACAACAAGTACGTTAAAGCTTGCCAAGATTTGATGCATCAAAATCAACATATAGAACTTGCATTATAAAATCAAACTATTCAAAGTCGACTTGATTATCGCACTCATTTGGTTGCAACCGTTGATGTTGTAAGGTTGTGTTGNTTATCAAATCAAACTATTCAAAGTCGACTTGATTATCGCACTCGTTTGGTTGCAACCGTTGATGTTGTAAGGCTGTGTTTGAGTCAAGCATTGGCATTTCGGGGACATGATGAGTCCGAGGAGTCTAACAAGAAAGGTAATTTTCTCACATTTTTACAATTCCTTGCTGATCATAATGAAGAAATCAAAAATGTTGTTTTAGATAAAGCTCCTGATAATAACAAGCTAACTTCTCCTGATATTCAAAAGGATGTGGTTAAAGCAATGGCTGCTGAAACTACTAAGATTATTCTTAGTGAACTTGGAGATGACTTATTTTCTATTCTTGTGGACGAATCCCGTGATATTTCTGTTAAGGAACAAATGGTTATTCTCTTACGTTATGTTAATAAGACTGGATGCATAGTGGAACGTTTTCTTGGAGTTGTACATGTTGGTGACACTACTTCTTTGTCTCTTAAAGTCGGTGTTGAGGAGCTTTTGGGAAATAATCAACTGAGTGTAGCAAGGATAAGTGGGCTNACTACTTCTTTGTCTCTTAAAGTCGGTGTTGAGGAGCTTTTGGGAAAGTATCAACTGAGTGTAGCAAGGATACGTGGGCAAGGATACGACGGGGCCAGTAATATGCAAGGAAAGTTTAATGGTTTGAAGAGTTTAATTTTAAAAGAAAATCCTTCTGCATTCTATGTACATTGTTTTACTCACCAGTTACAGTTAACACTTGTTGGTACAGTGAAAAAACATCGGAAGATATCTATGTTTTTTACACAACTCAATACCATTACAAATGTTGTTGCTGGATCATGTAAACGTCAAGACTTGTTTCGTGATAAACAAACTAGTGAAGTAGTTGAAGGTATTTGTAGTGGTCAGATTGTTACCGGAAAAAGACTAAACCAAGAAGCAACTTTGAAGCGTGCCGGGGATACATGATGGGGTTCGTATTTTACTACACTCTTGAACTTTATCAGATTATTCAATCCGGTAATAAATGTCTTGTNTACACGATGGGGTTCGTATTATACTACACTCTTGAGCTTGATCAGATTATTCAATCCAGTAATAAATGTCTTGGAGCATATTGTTGAGCACACAGATGACCATGATCTCCGAGGTAATGCTGAACTAATGTTGTCAACTATGAATAAATTTGACTTCATTTTTCTCTTACATCTTATGAAAAATATTATGGGAATTAGTGATGGATTGTCACGTGCTTTACAAAAAAAGGATCAGGACATTGTTAATGTAATGAATCTAGTTAATGTCACAAAAAACATGTTAAGAACTATGAGAACAGATGGATGTGAATCTTTTTTACAAGAAGTTACATTGTTTTGTGAGAATCATAAAATTGTTGTAGTTGACATGAGTTCAAGTTTTGCTGATCCTAGAAGAGTTTTACGCAAGTCTGAGGTCTTGATAAATTTACACCACTACCGTAATGACATGTTCATAGATATTTTAGAAAGACGAGTTGAAGAGTTAAATGACCGGTTTGGTGAAATTGGTACTGAGTTACTTTTTGGTATGACATGTCTTGATCCACATGAGTTATTTTCTGCATTTGACAAGGAGAGATTGATAAATTTCGCAAAATTACATCCTTTTGAATTCTCTCTGGTTCATATCATGGAACTTGAATGGGTACTTCCTACCTACTTTCAAGATGTCACACATGACCAAAGGTTTTCTAATCTTGACGGAATTGCAGGTCTTGGTAAAAAGTTGGTTGAGACAAAAAAACATTTGATTCATCATTTGGTTTATAAACTTATCAAGTTAGTTATGCTTTTACCGGTTGCAACAGCGGGAGTGGAAAGGACCTTTTCTGCTATGAATATTGTCAAGACTCGGCTTTGTAATAGGATAGGGGATGAATGGCTAAATGATCTCTTGGTAGCATATATTGAGCGAGACATTTTCTTAAGCGTGAAAACTGAAGATGTACTTCAAACATTTCAGAATATGAAATCTCGCAGAGGAGTGCTATAAACAGGTAATTTTAATGAAGTATGTTCTTTATAATATTTTCTTTTACATTTTCTTACGTGTTGTTGGAAAAAAAATTAAAGTATATTTTGGCCCCCCATCTTTATTCCTGGCTCCGCCACTGGTGCCAACCACCCTAGATTACCAGAAAAGTGTATCTTTCGAGTATTTAGGGTGCCCTCATCCTTACTTAAATTATCATCCCCGATAAATGGCCTACATATCCCGTATTTATAGGGAATCAAGTCTGTATGTAATTCTATGGGCTGTGGACTTACGATTTGTAGTAATCAGTCACGTTTTAAGTAGTTTATTGTTATCCAAATGCGTATTTGTAGCTGTTGAATCTAATTAGGAGTTTGTGAGGAGGTTCTCACAGAGTTCCTGCACGACTAAACATTCATTCTCGGCGGTAGAATGTACTTGTATGGGTATATAATTATATATATAATTATATATATATATCGTATATATGATCTATAGTTGCTATCTGGTCGTAATTATTCTCTTAGAGTCCATATTTATCCTCGATTGTGTGCTCCTTAAGTTTATTAGGTAATTCTTATCTGTTAATTTGTCTGATGTTCGATGTCTGAACCTCGTACCTCAAACCTCAAAGTTTGGACCTCTGGAACAGGTGAAACTTAATAACCTGTACCTAAACATTAGTGAACTTCGACCATGGATGAACCTTATCCATGCACAGATCTCGTGTTTCAATGTTCATAGAGTTACCTAGGAAGAACCTCTATCAGTCAATGAACCTCCTTCTACCAAGGTTCTAGCTTAGTCATTATGGACCCAAATTATACCCATACCAAACTGGGGCACAACAACTACCTCCGGTTTCTCAAAGTCATGAAATGCAAGGGGAACCTTATGTCCAATCTCCAAATGCAGTTCCATAGAACCTCTCATGATAAATCCAGAAATGAAAGTTTTAAGAACTCATCATTAAGCCTACATGAGAAAAATCGTCGTAGGAAATAAGGGAATCAATATATAACCTCTATAACCATGTTGTACAGTTGAAACAGGCTGTCCAAAAAGCTTCACTTATGAACCTCACAAGTTCAGGCATTGGATCCTCGTTCCTCATTAGACTCCATCCATCTACGTACAATTCTAAAATAGACTTTTAAATAAATAAAAATCCATGATAAGAAAGGAAGTAGATGTATAGATGAATTTTAATTCAAAATTTTAAACTAAAACTCATCCACTCCCCCTCGAAGGCCGTCACACACGGTTCATGAACCCCATTTAAAGTACAATTCATTTGCCTCCTTGCTCCAATCACTATGTGACACATGGCATACACCCTCTATATTCACATGCCTATATATACAGACGTCTCTCCACTTGCACTCTTTTTTATCTTATATTCTATCAAGACTATACAGCTCATACACTTCTTTTGAAGCAAGAAGCCCCGACGACTCCGACGAAGTTCATCAATCCCATTTACTCCTTCAATCTAAAATCAGGTATGGACATCAATCATTCCTTTCATCATGTCTTCTTTGCTTTGGTGTTATTTTCATCACACACTCATGCATGCACGCACATCAATGTACACACATCTCTTGTATGTGAACACACACACACCAATATTCAGTCACACACATGATTCGTATGATTCCATCATTTTACAGATGGTGAGCCACTCACCTTCTTCTAGTCCCACTGCCTCACTAACAGAGGGTGCTTCAAATACAGGGAGAAGCTTAGACCTCATCTCCTCTTTTGACATGCCTACCTCTGCAATGCCTCTGACCACTCGGTATCCCAGTATTAGTGCCAGAACTAGATCAAAAGTCCAAGTCATTAATCCCGAGGAAGTTCAAATTATCATGATACCAATCCCTTGCATCGATGAGGCTGGAACCTCCAAGCCTGGACCTTTTTCCAAAGAACCGATATTTCTCAATGAGACCTCTAAAGAGGAAAAAGAAAGTAAAATTCTGTATGCCCCCATTCCAGAACCTACCCCCAAGCCTGCTATCAGAGGAGGGAGAATCTTTTCATGGTATCTTTGCTTATATAAAGAGTATTTTCGTTAGTGATGAACCTGAGGTTGAGAGAGAACCTCCGCAAACCAAGAGAACATAGATATATTGTGAGAAGATGGATTCCCAAATGACATCCGTCAAGTTAACAAACCTGCTAGGAGTTTGTGACCCTGGGTATAGGTTGGTGGTTCCCCAACTAGAGGAGCGGTGCTACAGGTTCGATACTCTAAAACTTGACCAGACCCTCCCCGGAGCCGTACTCTCCCCGGCTTACTTCAAGCTTGGGTTGAGTGTTCCCTTTCACCCATTTATTGAAGAGACCCTGAATTTTTATGACATTGCGGCTCATAAACTAATCCCCAACTCATATAGAATGTCTATATGTATGTTCTTGATAATATGTCATCAAACTTGCTTCAAGATTGTCTGCCCCTGAATTAGGATACTTTTTTAAGTAGAAAAAAACTGGTAAGAAGGCTAGTTTTTTTATCTTGCTGTGTGGTCGACCCATGCTAGCAAGTGCATCAAAGGGACAAAAGAGCTGATGTCTAGATGGCACGAGCATTTTTTGTACTGCTATAAGTTCTCCAACTGTATAAAATATTTCAACATAGCTCCTGGTAAGCTCAGAACCTCAAGGTTCTTTACTTCTAATCTTCAACTTTCTTAATAAACCTCTCTGATTCGAGCTTCGTTTATGTTTCAATAGAAATCCCAAAGTAGACTCTTTTCACTAGAATGAAACTTGAGAGAGACAAGAGAGCATTAAAGTTTGCGTCCAGGCTAGGAGATGGTGCTAGCCTGTTGACCCCTAAAAAGTTAACCAAATTTGGAGTGTCCATGGTAAATGAAACCCTTGTTAGTATTGGTGTCATAGAGACAATACTTTTAATATTTTATTGAAAATAATTAAGGATTATATTTTATGTGATTATTTAATTAATATTTATTNTGTTAGTATTGGTGTCCTAGAGACAATACTTTTAATGTTTTATTGAAAACAATTAAGGATTATGTTTTATGTGATTATTTAATTAATATTTATTATGTCTTTATTTACTGCGTTATAAATTGAAAGAAAAATAAATGTCCTTGGAATATTAATACGTAATATATATATTTGAGTATGTGACTTAAAAATGAGATTATATGAATAGTATCTTATTCCTAAAATTCCCTAGTCGAGTATTATTATTTAAGGACAATAATAATGCACAAAGACTAGTATGTTTCTTGACAGATGACCACATCTCATTGGTCATAGGTATGGGGATACTAAAGTCAAGAACATAAGTATATGTATCAATACATGACACTGGAATGACCCGCCGTGAGATTCTACATGTTAATAACTGTCATAAAAAATCTCAGTTTGTGATAATGGTGTAATGATCCTTAGACCTGAAATCATTATATTTCTATACGAGAATTAATATACTTTGATTACATTAAAAGTTACCTTTGACCGGGTGATGATAAAAGTGGACATTGGGTATATTATGAATCGTATGAGAAATATGAATGATCTAGATGGGATTTAATCCTCCTAATTTTAGGAGTGATATTATTGGCCTCTTGTTTGAGTGAGACTATGAAATGCACGGCCGTGCT
>QRFB01000420.1:37057-63928 GCA_008931105.1 Oenanthe javanica | reverse complement strand
TGAAGAGGACTAAAGATTAATTCTTGGTATATGGAGGAGAAGAAAAAGCTGGATGTAAAAGGTTACACCGACGCTAGTTTCCAGACTGACAAGGATGTTTCGATTTCTCAGTCTGGATTTGTGTTTTATATAAATGGAGATGTTGTATGCTGGAATGGTTCATAACAGAGACAATTGTTGATTCTACAATAGAGCCTGAGTACATTGATGCTTGTGAAGCAGCCAAAGAGGCTGTTTGGGGATGTATTTAGGAGATATCACCTAATTAATGAGATTAATGATCATGGAGATATACATATATGTAAAGTGCATACTAATAAGAATATTTCAGACCCACTGGCTAATGTTTTGTTGCAGCAGAAGCACGAAGGTCATATTAGTTCCATGGGTATTAGATACATGAGAGATTGGCTCTAGTACAAGTGGGAGATTGTTAGTATTGGTGTCCTAGAGACAATACTTTTAATGTTTTATTGAAAACAATTAAGGATTATGTTTTATGTGATTATTTAATTAATATTTATTATGTCTTTATTTACTGCGTCATAAATTGAAAGAATAATAAATGTCCTTGGAATATTAATACATAATATATATCTTTAAGTATGTGACTTAAAAAAATGAGATTATATGAATAATATTTTATTCCTAAAATTCCCTAGTCAGGAGTATTATTATCGACAGTAATAATGCAATAAGACTAGTATGTTTGTTGACAGATGACCACATCTCATTGGTCATAGGTATGGTGATACTAAAGTGAAGAACATAAGTGTATGTATCAATACATGACACTAGAATGACTCGCCGTGAGATTCTACATGTTAATAAGTGTCATAAGAAATCTCACTGTGATAATGATGTAATGATCCTCTGACTTGAAATCATTATATTTCTATACGAGAATTAATATACTTTGATTACACTCAAAGTTACCTTTAACCGGGTAATGATAAAGGTGTACATTGGGTATGCTATGAATCGTATGAGGAATATGAATGATAGATATAGGATTTAACCCTCCAATTCTAGGAGTGATATTATTGGCCTCTTGATTGAGTGAGACTATGAAATGCATGGTCATGCTTAAATATTGATTTGTTTAAATAGTCTACTCATTGATCAAGGAAACCAGAATTAAACGTTGAAGAGGATGACACTATACATGCCTCGAGTTTGATCTATAATATAAGGTTAAAGGGATTATATTACATGGAACATTATTCACGAAAGGTTTAATTGAATCACCAATTATTATTGTTACTTGGGTAGCAATGATGTATTACTAGATGCCGCTCATTGTTTATAATTTTATTATTAGATAATAAAATTATTGCCAACGTAATAATAACCTAAAGGGTCACACACAAAGAACGTCAAAACGGAGGTTTATTTAAATTACGAATTTAAATATATTATTGTTTATTCGAATTTAATTATTGAATTAATTAAGTGGGACTTGATTAATTATATTAGAATTCAGATTTAATAATAATAATAACCCAAAGTCATAATGGGTTTTGGAAACCACATGGATTAGGGTTAGGTCCAAAATCTCTCTCTTTCCCCTATATGTACATAATGATGTATAGTATTAGGGTTTAATCATCAGATTTTGTTTTTAGAGAAAAACCCTAGCTGCTCAATATCAAGAGAGACTAGAGAAAAAGAGAGAGAGAGAGAGAGACAAACAATTCGGCTAGTACCGACTCCGGTGATCGTAGGAAGATCGGGCGTTCGTGTGGACTTCTTTAGAGAGCAGATCTTTGAAACAAAGGGCTGCTGTGATTCATCTTTTCTGGACCTCCATTAAATAGCATACGGAAAGCTTTGTTAAGGTACAAACTTCTTCACCATAATCATCCAACGTTATACATGGATCCTGCGATTGGGTTTCAATTTTTATTAATTTTACGTTAATTCCGCTGCATTTTCATGCCCGAAACCCTTCAAGAAAGAGTTGCTACAATATGAGATTCTTGACATGAATCTCAGCTTCTTGTTCTTGGAAGATACAAGGTATGAATACACTTGATAATGTTCAAAGATATTAACTAATGAGACTGTGCATAAGCTATATAGATAACATGTCTTTTGGCACATGCTCTCACTAGACAGTTTATCTAAAACTAGAAATAGACAAGAAGTACTTGACATTTGACTACTATCGATTTCTAGCTAAGATAATCTATTGACAGTATTTTGTTTTCAGCCTTATCTCTTTTGCCTTTTGTCTTGTTCTTCTTCCAAGCTACATTGTAGACTTGTCTCCATTTCCACAGGTTTGACTGATCCTGTGATGACAGAGCTTCAAAATCATTTGTCTTGTTCTTCTACGAATCTATTAGAATTTAGCTTCTTGAATCAACCGAGTAATCACTTGAATTTACTTCGAGAAGTCACAGTGATTGACTTCTCGATTGGGATAGACTTCTCGATTTCATACTTCACATGATGACTTCTCGATTAGAATAGACTTCTCCAATAATACTCGAAACATAGACTTCTCGATTGGTTCTACCCTTGGTACTTCTTGATTGCTCATTTGGCTAACTTCTCGATTTGTTCAACTAGACTTCTCGAATCATACCTATTGCATACTTCTCGAGTAAGTGCAGTTTCTTTGACTTCTCGATTGTTTTCCCTTTCTCGATTGACTACGGAGTTAGTTGAGTATCTGAGACTTCTTTACTACTTTCACATGTCTGACTTCTCTATCAGGATGACTTCTTGATCACATATTGCCTTAGAGTATTTTCACTGCAATTCTTATTTGATCAAGTCTTCATTGATTTGATATTTGATTCAGACTTGAATCTTCTATCAATCTTTATTCTTGACTCATATTTACATAATGACTTCACAGTAGAAACATACTTCTATCTGTAAATACATCAAGACATACTAAGTACATATCCTATTACAGAAACATTAAATATGTTACATCAAGACAAGTAATCACATAGAGTAGATTTCATTTTGTCCAACAGAAATGTTGTCTACTTTCATTTTATACATTGTAGTATGTGAGATATATGCATTATTGATTGCGCAACCACACACACAATTCTACAAAATCAAAAATATTTCTCACAGTTCACTAAAACAAATTCATATGTGTTATTTCCCATAACAATGTCAATATTTGTAGAAGGGGGGTTAAATAAAAATATCAAAACTTTTTGTTTATTTTAATATTTGTTCTTGATGTTTGAGAGTTCGAGAGAATATGTTTAAACAAAGTAAAACTGAAAATAAATTCAACAAAGAGATTTTAAAATTACTGATGGATTGATTTTTCCATCAGTGTATATTTTTGCTCAACATTCCTAGGTTAAATAAAAACCTAGCTTCGTTTTTATAAGATTAGAAAATAAATCAATTGTTCTTATAAAGTGCTCTAAGGCTGAACAGTTGATTCAAGAAATATTGTCTAACTTTTTCTTTTTCTAACAATGCTACCACACTTGTTTATATACTACAAGTGTGTTTTTACAATTCCTATTCTAGGATTGTTTCTACCTATCTTCCCTTTCACCTTTTTCCATTTTAGAAAAAGGTTTAAAAGACCGCTTCAAATTGAGTCTTCACAGTCATCATAGACTGTCTTCCATAGGCGTGCTTTTGTCCTTTGGATCTTCAACAGATAGCCTTTCTGTGTTATCTCGATCAATTGATAATTTGCTGTTAAGCATATCAATTAGTCCTTCCTTTAATCCATCAACTGATGTTCTTCTTCGATTGATATTTATATCCACCGATTGATAAATAGTGACTTATCGATTGATAGATGTTATCAATGGATATATCAATCGATGGGTCTTCACATCAATTGATGGTCTTCAATACTTGACTTGGTTTCTTCGATTGATCTTCTATCCATCGATGCTTCAATATCGACTGATCATCCTTCACTTGTATAATTTCCTATCTTCAAATAATTAGAATTTGACAGTCTAAGTTACACATCAGCTGATGATCTATATCAATCGACTCTAACATCAATTGATGGGAAAAATATCAATTGACTTACACCTTATCGATTGAAATAGACTAAGTACACCTACGCTACAATCCAAATTATCAATTAATTCACATAAACACTTCAATTGATAAATGATTTCCTGATCAATTGATATTTATAACTTTCATATCAATTGATCAGTTACATCAATTAAAATTTCTATGATTCTAAGATTAAAGTTATCATCAAATCACATGTAGATTCCTAACAATCTCCCCCTATTTGTGTCTGTAACATGAACATGCATTAATCTACTTGTTGATAACAAAACTCCTAATTATTTTCATTCAGATAACATCAAGAAATTTAAATATCACTTTGAATTTTGAAAGTACCAGTTTGATGAATAACTTCTATAAGCTGCTCCAATGCTTTCACCATCTTCATGATCCAATTAGTTTTTCTTCTTTCTATTCTTAGCATTTTCCTTTAATTGTCTCATGAATGAACTCCTCAAAATTGTTTCATCTCTGTCAATCTCTCCAAGTTGCCTCATAAGGTAGTGAATTTCTTCATCTGTGATTTTGTCCACATATTTGCAGATATCAAAGAACTTTGTGTTGCCCTACACATCTATAAAAATCATTGCATATTTTGGCTCCAATACCACCTTTTTGACTTGAGACTTCCATAGCATAAGGGGTGAATCAGGTTCAGCTTATGCCTTTGATCTCCTTAGCTTTGAGATTTGATGTCGAATTTCCTGGGTAATTGTTGTATTGAGTTTGTACTTTCTGTTGAGTAGAGGAAGAATTGTCTACAGAACATTGTAGCTTTGCTTCATTATTATCTTTACTGAATAAGTAATTTTTACTCCATTTTCACACTCCGACCTCATTGATTCTTCTTGGTTAGAGGTTGCAGGGTGAGTTCTTACTCATATCAACCCTTTTTCACTTATCACTGGTATCCCTTTCATATTATAGCCTTCAATTGTTACATCTTCCTTGATTTCTTCTTGTTTAACCTTGAGGTTTTCCTGAACCACTTTTTCTTGAGTGGTTGTTCTTCTAATTGATCTTCCATATTCCATTCCATTTCCATTTTCCTTGCAATTTCTTCATTCTCCTTTTCTTTTCTTGCAGCATCTGAAAATCCTGAGGAAATGGCTCTTTGAAGATGTTTCTGGCCAACTGGCTCATTCCTTTTCTTTTCTTCTTCAATCAATATGACTTTACCCTTTTTCTTCTCTTCAAGGGCTTCAAGATCAATTGATAGAAAATTTTATGCATTTGAATTGCTTTCTTTGGCAGCCTTCTTTGCATTTTCATTTATTATTCTTGTCTGAGCAATGAACTCATCCAAGTTCCGTCTTTCTGCTGCCTCTATCACCAACTCAGTGCTCTTCCTTAGATCTTCAATTCTTTTCCTTTCCCTCTCAATCATTGATTGAGTTTCTCTTTCCCTAGAAATTTTTCTAGCTTCTAAATCATCTTCAAACTTCTTGAATTATTTCTTTTTCTGTTCTAAGTCATCTTTGGGTGACTTAGATGACTTAGATGTCTTTGAAGATTGTTTATTTCTTCCATTTTTAGTAGCCCTTTTTCTTGCAGAACCACCAATGCCACTCGATTTATCCATACTAGAACCACCACTACCACCACCGCCTTTACCATCACCATCACCATCCTTCTTCTTTGCATTCTCCCCCTTTTTGTTATCATCAATTGAAGGAGGTGGTGGCATTCTGTCAAGAAACTTTTGAAGAATGGAAGCATGTAGACTCAGACCTTTAATGATGTCATCCATCTTCTTTTCTAGAGACTCCACTCTTGTTTCAAAGGCTGAAAAGTTCTTGGATTTCTTGAACAACTTGTCCTTGATTTGACCCATAATATTAATTGGTAGCTTCTCATCCAACCTTCTCTCCAATGAATCCTTGTTAGAAGTGATAGATTCTTTGATAATCTCCAATTTTTCTTTACTCATGTCTCTGTGATCTTCTGAATTTTTAATGATTCCCTCATATAGTGAGCAATTCTCCTTTGATTGGGATCTACAATTTCTCCTTCCACCATTGCCCTCCTATATTGAGAAAGAATCTCAGTTTCAGCAGCTTTTAAGGAACCATCAACGGTGCTCATCCATGTCTCCTCATCATAATCATCTTCTAACTCTTCAGGTACTATATAACATGTTTCCATTGTATTGGCCATGATCTCCTTCAGATTCCTGGTCCTTTGTTCTGTATGCTCAATTCCTAACAATTGTTCTGCATCCCTGTTACTTGAAGCAGTCAACCCTTGATATTGTGGATCAGGATGAACAAAATTCTGTGGATCCAAGTCACCAACATCAACATCTGCATCATCAGTTTCCTTGTTAACTCCACTCCCACTTGCTTCTGCATTAGATACTTCCCCTATCTTCTTGACTCCTTCCTCCTCTGACATTAATTCATTTTCCAACTCCTGTGCAAATAACAGAATTGTTTTATCTCTCTCACTCATCTCTCTATTTTCCATCAGTATCTCATCCAGGAATCTCACCTCTTCCTCACTCATATCCTGTGCACCTTCTAAGGCGGGGTCCTCATGTGTTTCACTCTCATTCTTGGAAGAAATAGGAACGTCCTTACTCACTTCCTCTCCTTTTGCCAGGGTACAATCCTTCCTCTCACTCAACTCACTTATTCCTAAGAGTGTTTGTGCAACATCAATTGATGTATAGATATTATCAGTCGAAGTGTTTGGGATATCCATCGATTGATGCATACCCATCGATTGTTCTTGAGTATCGATCGATGGCTTATCAGTCGATGGCTCAATATCAATTGATGAAGGAATATCAATTGATGGAGTAGAAACAGTTGAGGTAATGATTTGAGAAGTAATATTTGAAATGACATGAGAGATGGAATCCTGAATTTCCTAGGAAGAAAATTCAGGAGAGAGTGTTGGCTTCTCCTTGAATAACAAGGAAGGAGAATTTGAAAATGTCTAATTATCTATCAGAACATTTTCTGAAGAAATTTGGTGAGATGGGGAAGGAAGAATAGAAGGGATTAAAATTGAGAGAGAATGGGGCTACATCTCATCATTTATATGAGATGCATCAAACTGACTTTGAGAATGCTCCACCATAATTTCCTGTGATTTTGCAGTGTGTGGTTCCCCATGTGCAAAGGTGACTCTTCTTTCTCTCCTTTCATAGGTTTTTGTAAATTTGGCTGGTGTGTCCCCATATTGGTTCTGTGCCCCTGGTTGTTGACTATATTCAATATTGTCATCCTTTTGAGAGGATGACAATAGAGATGTGGTATTTTCTATATTAACATCAACAGTCTTTTGAGAGACTATGGAGTGTCTTGGCTTAGGTTGCACAACTTCAGTCCCCTTATTTTTCTGGGTTCTTTGATATTCCCCAGTTCCCTCACCACTTACATCATCTTCTAATCTATCTACCACAATAGGTGTTTTTCTTTACTTTGATTTTATAATAACAAGTTTTTGGGAACCTGTTGAGGTTGGCTTGTTAGATTTGGGTTTTGAAATTAGATGTGTGGCTTGGGAAGGAGGGTTGGGGTCAGTACTAACACCCTTCATAGCCACAGAAGGCAAAGAAGATTGGGGATTGGAAGAAGTTAGGTTAGAAATTGATACCTTAACAAATTTAGGGTAGATTAATTGCACCCCACTGTGGAGATTAATTCTCACCAGGTCCTTCAAAACTCTTTTGTTTTGAGTCCAACCCTCAAGAGTTTCAGTTTCCCTGAAAATCTCAATTTCTTTGACAAAGTGGTTAATAAAAATCATGATAAATCTAGCATAGTATATGTGATTAGACCTATCATGTTTCTTTCCTAATTTAGCAGCAATTTCGAATAGCAATATAGAAGACAGATCATGATATTCATCAAATAAGACACTATATACTATTTATTGTATGCTAGATGTTATGGCATCAAAATTACTAATTTTACCAATAAAACATTTTATTATTGCATCAAAGAAATAAGATCATTCTCTCCTAAGATGCTTGCTAACTACTTGTCCTAAATTAATGTCAGGATTTGCATAATTAACAGTCCTAAACATGTTCTTAATATCTTATTCACTGGGTACATTATCAGTATTATTAACAGGCAAATATAAACATTCATTTCAAATTAAAGTAGTAAGAATGTACTATTGTCCTTTGAAGTTGAATTTGATGCTTGAGAAGTCATCAGCAACTTCTGTAGAGGTCCAAAACAGATTGCAGATTATTGTTGGTGCTTCCTTTAACGCCTTTTGTACTTCGCAGCTTCCCAGGAATTGCATCAATGGATGAAATTCCCTTGGAGCCTCTTCAACCACAGTGCAAGCCGCAAAATTATTCAGCTCATAGATGAAACCGGCTTGTGAGACTTTCTTGGATGAAGATGCCATTTATTTGAGTAGAAGTTTAGTAGAACAAAAGCTTTGAAGATATTAAGAAGATTAAGTATAGAGAGAAAAAGGGTTATAGATTGAGTTCATAGATTGAGAGAGAGAAAGAGATAGAGAAATCGTTAGTACAATTGCAAGTAAGAATTAAAAGTTATTTTAATCTCACAATTTATATTTACTGAGTTCCCAATCAATTTCTTACTCAAAATAGAACTTAATCGACCATTAGAAGAAAAATGAAAAGTAGAAATTACCATTTTTGGTAATCGACTGTTATACATACAAGAATGTATATATTAATCAATTGATAGAATAAGTAATCAACGGCTAGATTTTGTACAGGTTGATTGATGACATTGACCCCTTTAAATTCCAAGTCATCAATTGATAATTAACTTATCCATCGGCAGGTACTCTTATCCATCGATAAATAAATATAACATCAATGGATATATTTATCTGTCAATAGCTGCAAATATCTACCGATAAATAAATATATCATCAATTAATATATTTATTTGTCGATAACTGCAAATATCCATTGATAAGTAAAATGTTTATCAATTAATTATGGAAGAATCAATAGATTAACATAGTCAATGGCTATAAAAAACAATATAAATACATAACTTGTCAGATATTTAATAGATTAAACATAGTTAAGCATACCTAAATCATAGATCAATCTATTGAAAGTAGATTCATCTAATGGTTTGGTACAAATGTCTGCAAGTTGTCTTTCATTAGTGACAAAATGTAATTCAATTATACCATTCATTACATGTTCCCTAATGAAGTGATACCTTATGTGAATGTGCTTGGTTCTGAAATGTTGCACATGATTTTCTATTACTGCAATGGCACTTATGTTGTCACAGAAAATAGGAATTTTGTTCATGTTGAACTCATAGTCAAATAGTTGATTTCTCATCCATAAAATTTGTGCACAACCACTTCCAACTGCAATGTATTCAGCTTCTGCAGTGGATGTAAACACTGAATTTTATTTCTTGCTAAACCATGATACAATTTTATTTCCTAGAAATTGACAGGTGCCTGTAGTACTTTTTCTGTCAATTCTGCAACCTGCATAGTCTGCATCTGAATAACCGAATAAATCAAATCCAGAATCTTTAGGGTACCAAATTCTAAGATTTGGAGTTCATTTGAGACATCTGAATATTCTTTTTATTGCAATCAAATGAGATTCTCCATGATCAACCTGAAACCAAGCGCAAAGACGTGTAATAAATATTATGTCTGCCTACTTGTAGTTAAATAAAGTAATGAGTCAACCATGCCTCTATAACTTAAAATGTCCACTTTAGCTTCCTTAGTATTCATTTCAAGTTTAGTTGCAGTGGCCATGGGATTTTTTGCAGAAGAACGTTCATTTAAATCAAATCTCTTTAATAAATCAGGAATATATTTGGTTTGATTTATGAAAATACCATCTTTGACTTGTTTGACTTGCAAACCAAGAAAATAGGTAAGTTCTCCCATCATGCTCATTTCATATTTACTTTGCATCAACTTAGTAAACTTTTGACAAAATTTCTCATTAGTTGAGCCAAAAATAATGTCACTTACATAGATTTGAACAAGAATCATAGAGCCACTAACATTTCTATGAAAAAGAGTTTTATTAATAGTACCTTTTGTGAAGTGATTCATAATCAAGAATTTAGATAATGTGTCATACCAGGCTCTAGGTGCTTGTTTCAATCCATAAAGTGCCTTAAGAAGATAGTATACAAATCCAAGATGAACAGGATCAATAAAACCAGAAGGTTGTTCTACATATACTTCTTCTTCTAGTTCTCCATTAAGAAAAGCACTTTTCACATCCATCTAATACACCTTAAAATTGGAATGAACAGCATATGCTAGAAAGATTCTGATTCTTTCCAACCTTGCAACATGTGCAAATGTTTCATCAAAATCTATGCCTTCTTCTTGTGAGTAGCCTTTTGCCACTAATCTTGCTTTATTCTTTGTCAATGTACCAGATTCATCCATTTTATTTCTGAACACCCATTTGGTACCAATAACAAACTTGATCTTTGGTTTGGGCACCAACTTCCATACCTTATTTCTTTTAAACTTATTCAACTCTTCTTGCATAGCAATTATCCAGTCAGGATCATTCAAGCCTTCTTCAATCCTTTTTGGTTCTTTTTGAGACATAAAGCTACTATACAAGCATTCATTTTGAGTTGCACTTCTAGTTTTGACACCATCATTTGCATCTCCAATAATCAATTCAAATGGATGACTTTTTATCCATTTCCTTTGTGATGATAAATTTGTCCTTGATGATGATGCTTTATGATCATTGGAATTGTTATGATCATTGTGATGTGATNTTGTCCTTGAAGATGATGCTTCATGATCATTGGAAGTGTTATGATCATTGTGATGTGATTGACCATTTGAGAACCCTCCCCCTGAGATGGACACTCTTCTTGAAGACTGTTGTATAGAGTTGTTATCCATCGAATGATTATCATTTGATGTATTATCAATCGATTGATGATTGTCAACTGATAAGTTATCTGTTGATGCATTGACATCAATTGATAGGGAGATTCTAGGTACTTGATTTCTTGAAATTTCCACATCATCACTATCTTCACTATTACTTGTAGATTCATTTTCAAAATACAATAGGTCATGAAATTCTTCATCAAACAACCCTTGAATCTTCTTGCCATCATAGACTACATGCATAGATTCTATAAATATGTCCAATCTAAGATTGTAGACTCTGTAAGCTTTGGTTGTTATTCCATATCCAACAAATATAGCTTCATCAGATTTGGCTTCAAATTTTCCTAGATTTTCACCTTGATTCCTCAGTACAAAGCATTTGCAGCCAAACACATGATTGAAATTAATTGTTGGGTTCTTGTCCTTCTTCATCAACTGATATGGTGTTTTTCCTTGAAGTTCATTGACCATGGAAATATTTTGAATCTAGCAAGTAGTATTAATTGCTTCTGCCCAGAAATATGTAGGAAGTCTTTCTTCTTCTAACATAGTTCTAGCAGCTTCAATCAAGGTCCTATTTTTCCTTTCAACTACTCTATTTTGCTGTAGAGTCCTTAGTGCAGAGAAATGATGAGTGATACCTTTTTCTTCACAGAATTCTTTCAATGTTGCATTCTTGAATTCAGTACCATTATCACTTCTAATTTCCTTGACCTTCTATTCAGTGCCATTTTCAACATTCTTCACATGATTGATAATGAATTTGCTTGCCTCATCCTTAGAGTGTAAGAAATATACACATGTATATTTTGTGAAGTCATCCACCATGACTAAGGCATATTTCTTTTTGGTAATTGACATGATGTTGACTAGACCAAATAAGTCCATGTGCAATAATTCCAAAGGCTTGTCAATTGATGATTCAGACTTTGACTTGAATGTTGTTTTCTTTTGTTTTCCCTTTTAACAGGCATCACACAGTCCATCCTTGGTGAATTCCATCTGTTGAATGCCTCTAACCAGATTCTTTCTAACCAATTGATTCATGGCTTTGACATTCAGATGGGCTAGCTTCTTCTACCAAATCCAACTTACATCTATATTGACTTTGCTGAGTAGGCATGTCATTGAGTTTGCCTTTACAGAGTTAAAATCAGCCACATAGACATATCCTTTTCTTCCACCAGTGNTCTTTCACCTGTTAAGAGAATTTCTCCAAATTTTTTATTGGCTATGATGCATGATCTAGTTGAAAACCACACACCATTTCCATTATCACACAATTGGCTAATACTGAGCAAATTGTGCTTCAATCCATCAACCAGTGCTACAGGTTCAATGATAACATTTTCTTTTGCAATTGAGCCATATCCCAGAGTAAAACCTTTGTTGTTACCTCCAAAAGTAACTCATGGGCTAGCATTTTCCATAAACTTTGTAAGCAGGGACAAATCTCCACTCATGTACCTAGAACATCCACTATCCAGATACCAGGGATTTTTCTTCATGTTTCCCTGCACACATTCAAAACAATCAAGTTGCTTTTGGTACCCAAGTTGCCTTGGGTCCTCTTTTATTAGTTGCAGCCTGAGCCTTGGTTGCCAACTTTGGTTCCTTTTTTTTGGTGTGTTTAAATCCACTTTAACTTTGGGAGTTGGCTCTTGGGGCTTAGACACCTTGGAACTCATGGCAAAATTTCCATGCATTTCATTATCTACATTAGGCATATTCCATGGCATTCCAGGCATGTNGGATTATACATGTATGGAACTTGTGCATAAGGCATATGAACATTAGGTGCAACCAAATTAGAAGACATGGCATTCATGAGCATAGGATTGGTAAGCATGACATTTACAGACATGGCATGTGCATTTAAATCATTTAAAGATATAGAGATCTTTTCTTTCTTGTATTGCATAGACAAATGATTTACACTACCATATTTAGCACACACCTTTCTAGGTGCATACATATCAGGAGTATAATTATTGTACTTATTTATGCCCACTTTTTCATTCCTATTCTTCTTTTTTTTCTCAGACTTAGGTTGGATAATTTCCACAGGTGCTATCTCTTTTAATTTTGCTTTTAATTATTTCTTGGATAAGCTACCTATGTTGATCTTCTCAACCTTAGCCTCAATTTGATTTTTGGTCTCCTTAACAAACTTGATAGGGGTGCTAAAGTTGTTTTTCTTATTAACCATTGATGATTTACTTGTCGATGGATGCTTATCAATTGATTCAACATCAATCGATTGATAATTCATATCAGTTGATGAGGGATTAACAGTCGATTGATCTTTATCCATTGAAGTATCAGCCAATGGTTTACCTATTAATTTAGGCGATTCTCTTAGAGTATCTAAATCCTGAACATCAATGATTTGTTTGGCAGTTTTAGCATACCTGTTCTATTTATTAATGGTTTCAATTTCTCTAGCCAATTGTTCTTTTAACAATTCTTCTCTTATCAAACTATTCACTAGTTCATCTCTAGCATCCTTACTTTCCTACTTGAATATTTCTAAACAAACAAGTTCATTTTCAAAAAAAACATTCCTCTCAGTTAAGGCATCAATGGTGTTTTTTAACTTGAGGTTTTCTTTGTTTAGAGATTTTAAAGTGACATGAAAATTGTACAGTTCATTAGACATTTCATTAATGGTACTATTGCATTCGTCTTTTTTAATCTTAGAAAAGTTAGTAGCTAGTACCTGATTTGATGATGAACTAGATTCTTTATCTTCATGGTTGGCCATTAGAGTTAGATTGATAAACTCTTCAGAATTACTGTCCTCAGTAGCCCAGTCTTTCTCATCAGTAACAGAAGCCTTTTCTTTTTGTTTAAGAATGTCAAAATATTTCTTTTTGTAAGCGATACCATCATATGACTTTGTCTTTCCTTGTTTTGGCTTTCTGCACTCATTTGAGAAATGACCAGCCAATCCACAATTAAAGCATTTAAATTTTGATATATCAACCAAATTTTTTGTAACGATCGAGATAATTAAATCTATTTGAATAATATGAGGTATATGATTTATGTGTTTTAATGTGTTAAGATATGATATGTGGTCATTTGATATGTCTAGTTGACTGTCTGTTTGACCGTATTATGCTTAAGTGTTTTAATTAAGTGATAAATTGATTTTCCATGCTTAATTGAGTAACTGTTTGATTTTTATAAAATTATTGGTGTGTCGAATAATTATGAAATTTTATATGTAATTTCTATGTGATTTTAGAGACTTTCTAAAAATGGTGATGTATTTAATTCTAGTCCCAGTGATTTTATATAAATCTTTCATTCCTGTTTTATTCTAGAGATATTACTCTTCTAAATTCCATATTTAATTATTGGAATGTCCAAAAATCATGAAACCTGTTTCAAAATGTTTATTAAATATTCTGAGACTTTTGAAAAATAAAATTTTATTTTATTTAAGCCCAAAATTGTTTTTATGATTTTTCTACTCTTATTTCCTATTTCTGCAATAAAACTTCAAAGATTTTTAATTAAATATTTACTCGTCAGAAAAATATTTCAAAAATATGGGGAAGCTTCTAAATTCATGCTCTTAATGTTAAAAATATAAAACTTGTTTTTGTACCCATTTTCCATAAAAATTCGAATTACTAATTGATTTAATCCAGAAAACAGCATATGTGAAGTTACTAAAATGCCCTTGTCTTTGTTTTGTAAAAAGCCACCGCCCACTATCCTCCTCATTTGTTCTGTATCTTTGGTTCTGTATCTTTGGTTCAGGTCTTGTTCTTGTTTTCTCCTGCGATTTTTCTGCCTTCGTATATGCTATGTGCGTGTGTGTATGTTAATGTTGTGTTGATTCATAGTTTTGATTTTTTTTTTAANTTATGATATTGTAATTTACTTGTGCTGCATGATAATTTCTTGTTATAGTTCGAATATTTTGAGTTATAATAATTGATGATCATGTGATTAATTGAGAAAATGCATGGTTAGTAGTTGAGTTATTTTCTTATGATAATTGCCATGTTCGAATTATGAAATGCATGCCTTGGTTGCTAGTCGAGAATTGGTGAAGGTAAATTAATATATGATCGGGGTGATTAATTTGGTGATTCAATTTATGATGTTAATTGTCATGTTAATTGGTGAAAATAGAGTTGCATGTAAATTTGGTGCTAATTATCTGAATAGTTTGAGTTATACGATTAATTGAAGTACACTCACGGTTAGGAGTTAAATGCTAATGTTAATTGCTATTTTCGGTTGTGTTTAATGGCATATTGGTTATAGTAATGTTGATATATTATTTGCCGTACTAGTAACTTAAATTAGTTAGTAATTTTCGAATGTGGTGAATCATGTTATTCGGAATTTGCAAGTTATATTAGCTAGTATATGGATTTCATTTGAGTAGGATCAATTGTTAATTGCTATGTGCTACTCAAATGCTTTACATATGTTTTAACAATTCAAGTTGACTAGTGAAATGAATATTTCGAACTATAGCAATATAGTGTATTAATTTTTGAATGTATGTACGTATAATAATTGAGTCTTGCAAGATAATGTGAGTAGAGATGTGAACTCGAGAATATTATGGTTAGGACTGGGCATGTTATGTAATTAGTGTCAAGATGAAATTATATATATGTTTGTATGCATTCCTATTTGATTGGATGTTTGAATGATTGTTTGGGTCGGTTGTATTCCGACAGGCAGCTCCAATTACAGGGGAAGTGCTGCCAAAATTTTCTAAAACTAAAACGACTTTATAAAACATTATTGGCACACCACTTCTGTATAGGAAAGGCTATCAGTCAGGAATGCTGTGAATGATATAATTGTCTATGTGCTACTTACTTGCCAGTGTAGAAGTGATTATATAACAGAGTATGTCTACAGTGGATTATTATGTGTTATGGGATTATAGTTAACGAAAGGGTAGAATAGTTAGACGTTAATGAGAACGTCGAGAGTGTATGAGTTACTGAAATAGTATTATTTATGTGTAGCTACGAAGGACATTGAGGTGAAAGACAAAGGGAAAGCTAAAGTAGAGAGTTAGTGTCTGGTGTAGGCGATCTACCTGTTCAACAGCTGTAGCATTCTGTTTAAGGCAAGTAACTACTGCCTAATCTCTTTTAACTTAAGCACTGTTTTATAAACTGCTTTATGACCCTGCAACTGTGTTATCTTATTTCAACTGTTTTAAGCTATAGCCTGCTTTACTTTAATTGTTTTACTTAAACTGCAACCTTATACCAGTTTTAATTGCACTTTAACTTTTCAATCCCTGAACTGCTGTTGACAACTTATAAACTAGTTTTAAAAATCTTAAACCAATGACATTGAATTGTGACTTATACTATCACCATTTTCCTTAATTATGGTTACTTAAACTTTAAACCCTGAAAGTAACCTGTTGTTATTGTCTAACTACTATCATGATCAAATGCCTTACAACTGTTTTCAAAACATCTTGATATACCTGTGAATTAACCCTGCAACCTGACTTTACAACTATAGCTTGGTTTTGGATTCCCAGTTTATGATTTCAGCTTACCCTACTACAACAGAAACTTGTTTTGAGACATATCTTGGAATAAACCTTACCTCTGTCTAATGATCTTTAAAAAGGGATTTAAATATGGAATCCGACTTTCAAGAAGTCTTTTTCATCAAATGATTTGGTAACTTTAAAAAGAAAGGTTTTGGTTATTATAGGAATTCCGATCAAATTGGTTTCTGCGGATTCCTATAGGTTGGAGGCGTAAGAGGCCGAGTGACGCCGGTCCAGCACTTTTTATGTGAAGACTATAATGAGATAGTCAATGGCTATAATGAGATAGCCCAAGGCCAATGGCAATAAGTGCCTTTATGAGTACTCTTTATGTCCAGAGGGACTTTAGTCCGTTATGGGGACTTTACGTGGCTGATCACCCGTATTGTCTGGCGTTGTGAGAAAACTTCAACCAAAATGATTTGTTTCTAAACAGTAAAGGTCCTAATGAGAGGACAGTTTTATAAATGATTTGAAAAGCAAGGTCCTAATGAGAGGACAGTTTTATAAAATGTTTTGAAAGAATCAGTCCTAATGAAAGGACAGTTTTATACAAATGGACTTTGAAATGATTAGTAATGAATAATGAAATGCCTTGTTATAACCTGTCATATACAGCTTCAACTGTCAGATATACCTTGATTTGACTTGTTTCAATTGTTAGACATTACTTCCTGTTATCCATCTAACCCTGCAGATTACTCCTATACTTGCAATTGATTATTACTTTCCAGTTTCTTATTTACTTTGCACCAGTTATTGAAATTATTTAACCCTGCCAGTGGTTTTATAAAAGAAAGTTTTGCGAGTAATGAATACCCTGACTAGAATTTTAATTACAATTATGGGACAATGAGGTCCAGCAATGATTTTAAAGCATGGTTTTGAGAAAAGACTTTTTAAATTATATATAAGCCTGTAGAACTGTTTTTAACCTATATGGTTACTTGCTGAGCTTTTGTAGCTCATTCTTTTATTTTCTAACATCTACAGCTTTTGAGAATCATGGTCCGTATTAAGCAGACTGCCAGGAAGAATATGTCATACATGAACTATGCTAGGCTGGCTGAGAGGGAACAGGTAGGATCGAGGCAGAGTTGGAAGGAAAAGACTTTGTTTAGTCTTGTATTTTATTAGTAGATTTTGAGATGTTTCAGGAGTTGTAATATTATTTTGTTGCTGTAAATGTAAATATAAATGAATGTAGTTGTGTGCTTGTTTCATACCATTACCTTGAAAGGTCCAGGCTAGTAGTCGGGGTCATACTTATGCGTATTTTTTATTATTATTATTTAGGGTGCATGCATTTAGAGTTAGTGACTCCCCGATCTAGACCCCGGGTCGGGAGGGCGTCACATTTTTGTTTTGATTGTCACTTCTAAACTGGGATCCAGGCCTTTGAGCATTTGGATTTCTCTTGAATTTTAGCTTTGAAAATTTCCTTGACAGAAATGCAAGGTGCTCATCAATCTCATCTAAATCATCATGTGATCATGTTTCAATTTCTTCACACATGTCCTTTCATTTTCCTTTGAATGATTCTTCAACAGCATCATCAGCTATCATTATAGAACCTTCTACACAGCCACTTTCCTTTTTATCTTCATTTCCCTTGACCATCAAAGCCACAATTTTCTCTTTTCTTAGATTCTTCTCAATCTCCTCATCTTGTTGGATTTCCAAGTCATATGTCTTGAGAATACCATAAAGTTTCTCAAGATTATAATCCTTGAAGTCTTGAGATTGTCTAATGGAAACAGTCATTGGTTTCCATTCCTTTGGAAGAGATCTAAAAAATTTTAGATTTATATCCTCAATTGCATAAACCCTACCATATAGCTTCAATCCATTTAACAACTTTTGAAATATGCTATATATATCATTGATAGATTCTCCACTCTTAAAATGAAATGATTCATATTTTTGAATCAAGAGTTGTATCTTGTTTTTCCTTACTTGTTCAGTTCCTTTACATAGAGTTTGAAGAGTATCTCATACTTCCTTTGATGAAGTACAGTTTATCACATTATCAAACATATCTTTATCTAGGCCATTAAACAGGATGTTCATGGCCTTCTTGTCTTTAAGTACTTCTTTTTCATCCTCTTTTGTGAACTCATTGATGAGTTTTGGAACATGTTTGTCAAGTGCAGGAGTTCCATCAGGGTTTGCACCTGTGACTAACTTCATGAGAACATGAGGCCCTTTCTCTATGCACTTAACATAGGAAGGGTCGAAAGAAAGAAGATGCAGATGCATTTTTACTTTCCATGCAAAATATTCATCTTTTTCTAACACTGGAATTTTCACAACTGAATCTTTTTGTCCCATATTAATTGTTCTTGATCTTTAAACTTTCTGTATGTTTAAAGCCTCTTCTCTGATACTAATTATTATTTCCCAGAACAATGTCAATATTTGTAGAAGGGGAGGTTGAATACAAATATCAAAACTTATTGTTTATTTTAATATTTGTTCTTGATATTTAAGAGTTCGAGAGAATATGTTTAAACAAAGTAAAACTGAAAATAAATTCAACAAAGAGATTTTAAAATTATCGATGGATTGGTTTTTCCATCAATGTATATTTTTGCTCAAAGTTCATAGGTTAAATAAAAACCTAGCTTCGTTTTTACAAGGTTAGAAAATAAATCAACTGTTCTTACAAAGTTCTCTAAGGCTGAACAGTTGATTCAAGAAATATTGTCTAACTTGTTCTTTTTCTAACAATGCTACCACACTTGTTTGTATACAACAAGTGTGTTTTTATAATTCTTATTCAAGGATTGTTTCTACCTATCTTCCCTTTTACCTTTTTCCATTTTAGAAAAAAGTTTGAAAGACAGCTTCAGATTGAGTCTTCACAGTCATCATAGACTGTCTTCTATAGGTGTGTTTTTGTCCTTTAGATCTTCAACATATAGCCTTTCTGTGTTGTCTCGATCAATTGATAATTTGTTGTTAAGCATATCAATTGATCCTTCCTTTAATCCATCAACTGATGTTCTTCTTCGATTGATCTTTATATCCATCAATTGATAAATGGTGACTTATCGATTGATAGATGTTATCAATCAATATATCAATCGATGGGTCTTCACATCAGTTGATGGTCTTCAATACTTGACTTGATTTCTTCGATTGATCTTCTATCCATCGATGCTTCAATATCAACTGATCATCCTTCACTTGTATAATTTTCTATCTTCAAATAATTAGAATTTGACAGTCTAAGTTATACATCAGT
The DNA here is from genome assembly GCA_008931105.1 of Oenanthe javanica. NCBI lineage: Eukaryota > Viridiplantae > Streptophyta > Magnoliopsida > Apiales > Apiaceae > Oenanthe > Oenanthe javanica. Next base: position 44,243 of record QRFB01000420.1, on the reverse strand, counting down.
TGATGATCTATATCAATCGACTCTAACATCAATTGATGGGAATAATATCAATTGACTTACACCTTATCGATTGAAATAGACTAAGTACACCTATGCTACAATCCAAATTATCAGTTGATTCACATAAACACTTTAACTGATAAATGGTTTCCTGATCAATTGATATTTATAACTTTTATATCAATTGATCAGTTACATCAATTAAAATTTCTATGATTCTAAGATTAAAGTTATCATCAAATTACATGTAGATTCCTAACAACATGTTTGGACGATTTTGGGTACTATAATATAAGGTCTCGGGAAAGCTAGTTTCCTTCTACCAAGTGAGACGCAAATTCGTATACTTAATCACCTCTATGCTAGTAAATCCACTAAAAATCTTCTGAGTTTTAAGGATATTCATTTTAATGGTTTTCATATTGAAAGCACTAATGAAAATGAAAAGGAATACCTTCTTATCTCTTCAACTAGCTTAGGCTATAAGAAAATCTTAGAAAAATTACCCCCAATCTCTGCTGGGCTATATACTATAAAGATTAAAACCGTTGAAACTCATACTATCAATATTCCCAAAATCATAGACCTAAAATCTTTTAGCTTTTGGCATGAAAGACTTAGTCACCCCGGAATGACTATGATGCGTCGTATTATAGAAAATTCTATAGGGCATCCTTTTAGGTATCAAAAGATCATACTGTTAGTATTGGTGTCCTAGAGACAATAATTTTAATGTTTTATTGAAAACAATTAAGGATTATGTTTTATGTGATTATTTAATTAATATTTATTATGTCTTTATTTACTGCGTTATAAATTGAAAGAATAATAAATGTTCTTGAAATATTAATACGTAATATATATCTATTAAGTATGTGACTTAAAAATGAGATTATATGAATAGTATTTTATTCCTAAAATTCCCTAGTCGAGTATTATTATTAAAGGACAACAATAATGCAATAAGACTAGTATGTTTATTGATAGATGACTGCATCTCATTGGTCATAGGTATGGTGATACTAAAGTCAAGAACATAAGTGTATGTATCAATACATGACACTGGAAAGACCCGCCGTGAGATTCTACATGTTAATAAGTGTCATAAGAAATCTCACAGTGATAATGATGTAATGATCCTCTGACTTGAAATCATTATATTTCTATACGAGAATTAATATACTTTGATTACACTCAAAGTTACCTTTAACCGGGTAATGATAAAGGTGGACATTGGGTATGCTATGAATCGTATGAGAAATATGAATGATAGATATAGGATTTAACCCTCCTATTTTAGGAGTGATATTATTGGCCTCTTGATTGAGTGAGACTATAAAATGCATGGCCATGCTCAAATGTTGATTTGATTAATAGTCTACTCATTGATCAAGGAAACCCGGATTAAACGTTGACGAGGATGACACAATATATGCCTCGAGTTTCATCTATAATATAAGGTTAAAGGGATTATATTACATTGTACATTATTCACGAAAGGTTTAATTGAATCACAAATTATTATTATTACTTGGGTAACAATGATGTATTACTAGATGCCGCTCATTGTTTATAATTTTATTAGAAAATAAAATTATTGCCAACGTAATAATAACCTAAAGGGTCACACACAAAGAACGTTTAAACGGAGCTTTATTTAAATTATGAATTTAAATAATTTTATTATTAGTTCGAATTTATTTATTGAATTAATTAAGTGGGACTTGATTAATTAAATTAATATTCGAATTAATAAATAAACCCAAAATCAGAATGGGTTTTTGAGAAACCTCATGGATTAGGGTTTGGCCCATTATCTCTAGCTCATATAAATACATTATGATGTGTTTACAAGCCTCATACTTGTGAATTCGTTTTATCAGATAAAACCCTAGCAGCTCAATACGAAGAGAGGCTAGCAAGTGAGAGAGATAGAGAAGAGATAATTCGTGGGTGTTCTTGGCTAGTACAATCTCCGCTGATTGTTAGACGAATCGACGTTCGTGTGGATACCATTAGAGAGTAATTCTTGAAGAAGGGGCTACTGTGATTCACGCTTCTGGACCTCCATAATCATCCTAAGGAAAGCTTTAATAAGGTACACATCATCTTCTCCATAATCATCAGTCAATTATACACGGATCCTGCATTTGGGATTCACGATTTTTTTTTGTATTTACCGTTATTCAGCTGCGTTTTCATGCCCGAATCCCAACAGTGGTATCAGATCTACGTGTATAATAAGATGATTTGGTTACGTGTTTAACAGTTTCTCATTGTATTCCAGTATGTATATGATCTGCCATGCATGTATGTTGATACTGCCTATGTATGAGATTTAATATGCATGCTGTCATGTTAATGTATGGTTAAAACTGTTAATTAATGTGTATTTGGTTATTCATATGATGAAAACATAGATGATGATACTAGCATGTTAATGATTTGACATGACTCTTTTAATATGCCTTATTGCGATTTGTATGTTATGCATGAGGGTCAGTTTGTATGGTGATATAAACTGGTGGACAGATTATGTTGGACATGATTTGTTAACTGGGATATGATCAGTATGTATATGATACATGCTTCAGAAACTGTATAAGATGCAGTGGGGAAAAAGACCAACAGATATGATCTGTAGTTCAGAAATTGATGATTTCTGTATAAGATGCAGTGGGGAAAAAGACCAGCTCGACCCCAGCTGGGGGCTGCCGCCCCCAGACCCCGCCCGGGGCTGCCGCCCCGGACCCCCGCAATATTTTTCATGTTCTTTTTGTGTACTTGAGCATGGTGCTGGTTATGACCTTTAGACCCCTAGATTAATGGTTTTGGTTTTGGTTTTATAAATACGACTTGCATGTCGTTTTCTTCATTCTTGTAATTGTTTAACCTCGAATGTAACTCGAGTTTTCTTATGTAAGTACATTAGTATAGGTTGTATTCAATTATTCCATGTAATGTACTTGAAGATTGAAGGATGATCCAAGAAGAGGAGCAAGCACCCATGGATACAAGAAGAATGAAGACATGTAATTGTATTTATATTTTACCACCATAGATTGACCTTGATCCTTTCATTAGCTCGAAAGGATCACATAGGAAAGGGGCCATAACCAAGCACGTTTACATACTGCACTTTACATATTGATGTATGAATGTTAGTGTAGAATAGTTAATGATGCATGCTTTAATTAGATTAATCATGTATGTGTGTATTAGATACGACACCCATGCCATGCTTGTTTAAACAAGATAAAATCTGTAACAACTTAAGATTTAAAATTGAACAAACGATCATGAGATTCTAAACAAACGATCATGAGATTCTTGTGTTTATGAAATATGGATTTTTAAAACACGGAATTGAATATGGATTTTGATATNGGTATTGAATATGAATTTTCATTTTTCTGATATGGGGAGATTTTGTCAACAACGGATTATTAATTTAATCTGTAAGAAAGTTGGGTTTTAAGTGAGACCGCTTGTGACTTCTCCGACGATCTGGAAATCAAACCATTGACGAATATTGAAATGGATTATTTAATCAAGGAAAAATTGAGAATCTCTTTATGATGGGATCATGGTCGTTAAATAATATTAAAATCCCTAAATGAATATTAAGTTAATATAGATGCCTTCCAATGTTTTAAACACATTAAGATCTAGATTGAGAAGGAGTAGGTTTTCCAAAGTAAAGTGCTCTTATTAATCATGGAAAAATGTGATAAGTAATTGTACTTTGTTTATTAAATGTTGGGTCTAACTTAACTAAATCATCACAATAGGATTGTGGGTTTAGAGGCATAGAGTTTGGTGAGATTTATTGGATAAATGTGTACAAAGGGTTGTTCCACCAAACTATCCAAGAGTTATATTTGATATAATTGACAAATGTTGTCTACCTAAATAGTCGTGTTTTGGGTGTATTAGCCAACGCTATCTTGAAACATGGATGAAATATGGATCTTGGCTCACTAGAAAGATTTGATGAAATGCTTTCCGAATTAATAGTTAGGGCTATTGATTTGAATAAAATAGTGGGAGATATATATTATGAATGTATATGATAATCACTTGAACATAATTAAAATTCTGCAGACTAACTAAATTTATGCATTTTAACATTGTAGATATTTAAATGGCAAACAATACAAATACTTTCTCCGTACGAGCAACCCTTGAGAAGGACAAGCTGACAGGAACTAACTTCCTTGATTGGTATAGGAATTTGAGGATTGTCCTCAGGCAAGAGCGTAAGCTCCACGTCATTGAAATTCCTTCTCCTGCTCCTCCTGCTGAGAATGCAACTCGCGCTCAACAAAATGCTTATCAGAAGCATATTGATGATGCGACTGATGTGGCATGTCTCATGCTAGCAACCATGAGTGCTGAGCTTCAAAAACAACATGAGCATATGGATGCTTATGAGATGATTGAACACCTTCAAAGGATGTTTGAAGGACAGGCTCGTCAAGAAAGGTTCGACACGAGCAAAGCACTGTACGCTTGCAAGCAGGGAGAGAATCAACCTGTTCAACCACATGTTCTGAAGATGATAGGTTATATTGAGTATCTTGATACTTTGGGTTTCCCGATTAGTCCGGAAGCTCAGATTGACTTGATCTTGCAATATTTGAACCGCAACTATACTCATTTTGTTATGAACTACAATATGAATGGGATAGACAAAACACCCACTGAATTGTTGGCCATGTTACGAACTACTGAAACCAACATGAAAAGGCTGAACCTGCTGCCATGTTGATGGTAGATAACAAAGGTAAGGCTAATAGGAAAGGCAAATGGAAGGGAAAGAAGAAGATTGGATCTGCTTCTGGTCCCAAGCCAAAGGCTAATCCCAAACAGGCTTTAAAGCCTAAGGGTGTTGTTGCAAAGGGTGATTGTCACTACTATGGTAAACCAGGTCATTGGAAGAGAAACTGTCATGCTTATTTGGAGGATCTGAAGAAGAAGAAGGCTGGTCAAGCTTCTGATTCAGGTATTTATGTTATAGAGGTCAATTTGTCAACTTCTACATCATGGGTATTGGATACTGGATGTGGTTCTCACATTTGTATAAATGTACATGAACTACAAAGGAGTAGGACTTTGGCTAAAGGAGAGGTCGACCTACGAGTTGGCAATGGAGCAAAGGTTGCTGTTTTAGCTGTAGGGACTTATTATTTATCATTGCCCACTGGGCTTATTTTAGAACTTGAGAACTGTTTTTACGTGCCTGCAATTTGCAGAAACATTATTTCGGTTTCTTGTTTGGACAAGAAAGGTTTTTCTTTTTCAATTCAGAACAATTGTTGTTCCTTTTCTATGAATAATGTTACCTATGGGGTTGCACGTTTATTTAACGGTTTATATGTTCTTGATTTAGACACTCCTATCTATAATGTGAATAACAAACGTCTTAAAATAAATGACTCAAATCAAACATACCTCTGGCACTGTCGTTTAGGCCATATAAATGAGAAGCGCATTTCCAAGTTACATAAGGATGGATACTTGGATAAGTTTGACTTTGAATCATACGAAGCATGCGAACCTTGTCTCATTGGAAAAATGACTAAATCTCCTTTTACTGGACAAGGTGAAAGGGCCACTGAACGATTAGAACTTATACATAGTGATGTATGTGGTCCTATGCGTACTATGACAAGAGGTGGCTTTTACTACTTTATCACGTTTACTGATAATTTCAGTAGATATGTGTATCTTATGAAGAACAAATCCGATTCTTTTGAAAAGTTCAAAGAAACAAAGCTGAAGTAGAAAAGCAAACTGGCGGAAGTATTAAGACTCTACGATCTGATCGTGGAGGTGAATACTTAAGCCATGAATTTAAGAGTTTATTAAAAGAGTGTGGTATTGTATCACAACTCACTCCTCCCGGAACACCACAATGGAATGGAGTTTCTGAAAGGAGGAATCGTACTTTGTTGGACATGGTACAATCGATGATGAGTCATGCATATCTTCCAATTAGTTTCTGGGGCTACGCCTTGGAGACGGCTGCCTATACACTTAACCGAGTTCCTACTAAAACGGTTCAGAAGACTCCATATGAGATATGGACTAAGAAACGTCATAGCATGTCATTTATGAAAATATGGGGATGTGAAGCGTTTGTGAAACGTTTAACTTCTGACAAGCTAGGACCTAAATCAGACAAATATAATTTTGTGGGATACCCAATTGAAACAAAGGGTTATTCATTCTATAATCCTTCCGAGAACAAAGTGTTTGTTGCTCGAACTACAGTTTTTCTTGAAAGAGAAATGCTTTCGAAGAAAAACAGTGGGAGGATAATAGATCTCGATGAAGTTCGAGGCCCACAAGATAACATTGAACCAATGGAGGAACTTGAGCAGGATGTACAAGACCACAACACTGCTCAAGAAACACAGGTTATTCGTAGGTCTAGTAGGATTCGCCATGAGCCTGAGAGATATTATGGATTTCTCTTAACTCAAGATGGTGATGTGATGCTTATCGACGAAGATGAGCCTCTCACCTACTAAGATGCTATGAACACTCCAGAATCCAAGAGATGGCTGGATGCCATGAAATCTGAGATGGAATCCATGTATACTAATCAAGTATGGACTTTGGTTGATCCACCTAAAGGGGTAAAACCTATAGGGTGCAAGTGGGTTTTCAAGAAGAAGACCGACATGGATGGTAATGTACAGACCTATAAGGCACGATTGGTGGCAAAAGGTTTCAAGCAAATTCATGGTATTGACTATGATGAGACTTTTTCACCAGTGGCTATGGTCAAGTCCATCAGGATTTTGCTTGCTATAGCTGCTTACTATGATTATGAAATCTGACAGATGGATGTCAAAACCGCTTTCTTAAATGGGAGCCTTGAAGAAGATATGGATGTGTATATGACACAGCCTGAAGGTTTTGTTGATCCAAAGAATGCTGTAAAGGTATGTAAGCTGCGTCGATCCATTTATGGATTGAAACAAGCCTCAAGGAGATGGAACATTCGTTTTGATGAAACTGTCAAAGAGTTTGGGTTTATTCAAAATGAAGATGAACCATGTGTTTACAAGAAGGTTAGTGGGAGCAATGTGGCATTCCTAGTACTATATGTTAATGACATATTAATAATAGGGAATGACATTCCTTCTTTACAGGCTGTTACGACTTGGTTGAGTAA
>QRFB01000420.1:22527-36489 GCA_008931105.1 Oenanthe javanica | reverse complement strand
TTAGGTATCAGGATCTATAGAGATAGATCAAGAAGAATGATTGGCCTAAGTCAGAGTACATACATTGACAAAGTTTTGCATCGATTTGGGATGCAAGATGCTAAAAGGGGATTTGTCCCGATGTCTCATGGGATATCAATCTCAAAAGAAAATAGTCCTAAATCATTGGATGATAAGGACCGTATAAGTAAAGTTCCATATGCTTCAGCAATTGGTTCTATAATGTATGCAATGATATGTACTCGTCCTGATGTCTCGTATGCTTTGAGCATGACGAGTAGATACCAGTCTAATCCAGGTGAAGGTCACTGGACGGCAGTCAAGAATATTCTTAAGTACTTGAAAAGGACTAAAGATCAATTCTTGGTATATGGAGGAGAGGAAAAGCTGGTTGTAAAAGGTTACACCGATGCTAGTTTCCAAACAGACAAGGATGATTCGATCTCTCAGTCTGGTTTTGTATTTTGTCTAAATGGAGGTGCTGTAAGCTGGAACAGTTCAAAGCAAGAGACGGTTGCCGATTCTACAATGGAGGCTGAGTATATTGCTGCCTGTGAAGCAGCCAAGGAGGTTGTATGGATTCGGAATTTTATTGCAGGTCTTGGTGTGGTTCCTTCGGTCGCAGATCCGATAGATTTATACTGCGATAATAACGGAGCCATTTCACAGGCTAAGGAACCAAGGTCTCATTCCCGAACAAAGCATATACTCAGACGATATCATCTTCTTCGAGAGATTAATAATCGAGGGGATATACATATATGTAAAGTGCATACAAATGAGAACATTGCAGATCCACTGACCAAGGCTTTGTCGCAGCAGAAGCACGAAGGTCATACTAGTTCCATGGGTATTAGATACATGAGAGATTGGCTCTAGTACAAGTGGGAGATTGTTAGTATTGGTGTCCTAGAGACAATACTTTTAATGTTTTATTGAAAACAATTAAGGATTATGTTTTATGTGATTATTTAATTAATATTTATTATGTCTTTATTTACTGCGTCATAAATTGAAAGAATAATAAATGTCCTTGGAATATTAATACGTAATATATATCTTTAAGTATGTGACTTAAAAATGAGATTATATGAATAGTATTTTATTCCTAAAATTCCCTAGTCAAGTATTATTATTTAAGGACAGTAATAATGCAATAAGACTAGTATGTTTGTTGACAGATGACCACATCTCATTGGTCATAGGTATGGTGATACTAAAGTCAAGAACATAAGTGTATGTATCAATACATGACACTGGAAAGACCCGCCGTGAGATTCTACATGTTAATAAGTGTCATAAGAAATCTCACAGTGATAATGATGTAATGATCCTCTGACTTGAAATCATTATATTTCTATACGAGAATTAATATACTTTGATTACACTCAAAGTTACCTTTAACCGGGTAATGATAAAGGTGGACATTGGGTATGCTATGAATCGTATGGGGAATATGAATGATAGATATAGGATTTAACCCTCCAATTCTAGGAGTGATATTATTGGCCTCTTGATTGAGTGAGACTATAAAATGCATGGCCATGCTCAAATGTTGATTTGATTAATAGTCTACTCATTGATCAAGGAAACCCGGATTAAACGTTGATGAGGATGACACAATATATGCCTCGAGTTTAATCTATAATATAAGGTTAAATGGATTATATTACATTATACATTATTCACAAAAGGTTTAATTGAATCATAAATTATTATTATTACTTGGGTAACAATGATGTATTACTAGATGCCGCTCATTGTTTATAATTTTATTAGAAAATAAAATTATTGCCAACGTAATAATAACCTAAAGGGTCACACACAAAGAACGTTTAAACGGAGCTTTATTTAAATTATGAATTTAAATAATTTTATTATTAGTTCGAATTTATTTATTGAATTAATTAAGTGGGACTTGATTAATTAAATTAATATTCGAATTAATAAATAAACCCAAAATCAGAATGGGTTTTTGAGAAACCTCATGGATTAGGGTTTGGCCCATTATCTCTAGCTCATATAAATACATTATGATGTGTTTACAAGCCTCATACTTGTGAATTCGTTTTATCAGATAAAACCCTAGCAGCTCAATACGAAGAGAGGCTAGCAAGTGAGAGAGATAGAGAAGAGATAATTTGTGGGTGTTCTTGGCTAGTACCATCTCCGTTGATTGTTAGACGAATCGACGTTCGTGTGGATACCATTAGAGAGTAGTTCTTGAAGAAGGGGCTGCTGTGATTCACGCTTCTGGACCTCCATAATCATCCTAAGGAAAGCTTTAATAAGGTACACATCATCTTCTCCATAATCATCAGTCAATTATACACGGATCTTGCGTTTGGAATTCGCGATTTTTTTTTATATTTACCGTTATTCCGCTGCGTTTTCATGCCCGAATCCCAACACATACCACATAACAAACTTTCGTGTTCAGCATGCTCCTTAGGAAAGCTGATTACTCGACCATCTCATGTCAAACTTCAAACTGAATCTCCAAATTTCTTAGAAAGAATTCAAGGAGATATATGTGGTCCTATTCATCCATCTTCCGGTCCTTTTAGATACTTCATGATTTTAATTGATGCTTCAACTAGGTGGTCACATGTTTGTCTACTTTCAACCCAAAATATTGCCTTTGCAAAACTACCTCTTAGATCAATTCCTCTAGATAATGCTGCCGAATTTACCTCTTCATCTTTCAATGATTATTGTATGTCGGTAGGAATATCGGTTGAACACCCCCCTAGCTCATGTGCATACACAAAATGGCTTAGTTGAATCTCTAATTAAGAGACTTCAACTTATTACTTGTCCCTTACTACTAAGGTGAAAGACATATGACTAGGCCTATTTGTAATAATTAGATGACAACTCAACTCAAATAAGTCAGACTTCAAGTTTCTATCAGGACGACATCAAGTTTCTTTATAGATGAAGGTTCGACATCAAGTTCAAGTGATTTTCAGACATACAATCTGGTGAAGAAGGAAAGACTCAAGTCAAACAGACAATGGTTTTGCAGTGAAGAAACTAATTAATTCTACTATCAAAATTTAATTAATTATTTAATTTATCTANTGGTTTTGCAGTGAAGAAACTAATTAATTCTACTATCAAAAGTTAATTAATTATTTAATTTATCTACTTAAATTAATTCATCTTGAATTGATTTAATTTATAAATTATTTAATTAAAATTTGTAGAATTAATTATGTTAAAATAATATTTTATTTATCATTTAAAGAAAGTCTTTCTGCACCATTTATAGATGTCTTACCGAATTGATCACTTAAGACTTTCAAAAGTCTTACCGAATTAAGACTTTAATAATAGTCTTACCAAGCTTATTTTAGAAAGTCTTACAGAGCAGACTTATTAAAAAGTCTTACCGAGCAGATCAGAAGTCTTGCAAGTCTTTTTAAAAGTCCTATCGAGTTTTAAAAAGTCATACTGAATTTAAATTGTCTTGCCCAGCTTATTTAAAAAGTCTTAAAGACTAATTTATAAAGTCTTATTCAATTTTTTAATAAGTTTTATTAGAAAGTCTTACTAGCTTCCACCTCTATAAATATGAGGTCATTGGCTTCATAATTCAAGCTGTTGAAAATATTCAAATTCAGTAATTTGTCTGCATTGTAATATTCACAGACTTTCTGTGCTGGTTTGAAATATAATTGTTAAAATAGAACAATTCATGTCGAAATCGTTCTAGAATATTTAATCAGTTATAAACACTTTCATCATATTAATTTTGTAATACTTTTCAAGTTAAAAAAATGATATCTTCTACTTGAACCGTATTTCATTAAAATTAATATTTAGTGATTAATTAAAATAATATTTTAAATTCAAAATTCCACAATTAAATATAGATATTTTATTCAACCCCCATTCTACAATATCAGAATTCAAGAACGAAATTCTGAATGACTTTGCTCAGACAAAGGGATAACAAGATAAATCTCAGTACTAAGAACTCCGTAACATAATGGAGTTGTAGAAAGGAAAAATCGAACCCTGATTGAAGCTGGAAGAACTATGTTAAGTGAATCAAGGTTACCTATCTACTTCTAGGCTGAAGCAGTAAACACATCATGTTATACCCAGAATCGAACTCTAATCAATAAAGATCATATGAAGACTCCCTATGAATTAATGGTTGGCAAGAAACCAACACTCAAGTACTTTCATGTATTTTGAGCAAAATGTTATGTGCTGAAAGATGGAGATAAACATCATGGCAAGTTCGAGGCCAAGGCACACAAAGCTATTTTTGTCGGTTATTCAAGAAGAGCATATAGGGTGTATATAATTGATCAGCACCAAGTGAAAGAAAGTGTCAATGTTAATTTTGATGACACTAAACATCGTGGCAAGTTCGAGGCCAAGGCACACGAAGCTATTTTTATCGGTTATTCAAGAAGAGCATATATGGTGTACATAATTGATCAACACCAAGTGAAAGAAAGTGTCAATGTTACATTTGACGACACTAAACTCCCAAGTATCCAACATGAAGATTCTTCTAAGTCATTAAAATTTGATAATTATCCAGACTCACATTCTGATAATGAAGAAGAACCCGAGGATGCAACAGGACATGATAATGACAGTAATGATGATAATGATCCGGGTAATAGTGGTAGAAACAATGGTAACACTGGAGATACTACTAATACCAATGGTAGATCAACAAGTCATCCTGGCAGCAACTCAGGGGGAGATGATGGATCTACTGGTAGAACACAACATCACAATGGATATTGAGGCGAATCATCAAGATCAAACCTGCCTAAGGAAAATATATGAAGCAGAGATCATCCTTTTGAATTGAACATAGGTGATCCAGATGTTGGAGTTAGAACTAGAAGTGCAACTTCGAATGAATGTCTATTTTCAGTTTTTCTATCACAAGAAGAACCAAAGAAAATTAAAGATACACTAACTGATCTAGATTTGGTTCTTGCCATGCAAGAAGAGCTCAATCAGTTTGAGAGACAAGATGTATGAACACTGGTACCTAGGCAAAAGACAGATCTGTGATTGGCACCAAATGGGTATACAAGAACAAATTACACGATGATGGCATTGTTACGAGGAACAAGGGCAAACTGGTGGTAAAGGGTTTATCCCAGGAAGAGGGAATTGATTATGATGAGACCTACGTACTAGTTGCAAGGCTCGAAACAATCAGAATATTTCTAGCATTCGCAGCACATTCAAATATCAAAGTTTATCAAATGGATGTGAAGAGTGCCTTTCTTAATGGAGAGCTAGAAGAGGATGTATATGTGGAGTAGCCCCCTTGCTTTGAAAATCCAGAGTTTGCTGATTTTGTATATTTCTTATTCAAATCCCACTATGGAGTCAAGCAAGCACCTATGACATGGTATGACACTCTCTTTGAGTTTTTACTTGAAAATTGTTTCATTAGAGGTGTCATAGATAAAACTCTCTTTTATAAATTAAATAATAAAGATATAATATTTGTCCAAGTTTATGTTGACGATATTATATTTGGTTCTACTAACGAAAGTTTGTGCAAGAGATTTGCTAAGTTAATATAGAGTAGGTATGAAATGAGCATGATGGGTGAGCTGTCATTCTTCCTTGAACGGCAAGTGAAGCAAAAGGAAGATGGGATTTTATTTGTCAATCAAAGTACATAAAAGATCTTCTGGGAAAATATAGTCTAGAAGATTCCTCACCGGTAAAAATCTCAATGCCAACTGTTATTTTCCCTCAGTACAAGTTTGTAGAAGGGGGGTTGAATACAAACTTGAGAATTTTGAAAAATTCTCGTGGATTCAAGTTTGTACTTTAATTGGTTGAGTGTTTAGAAATAAAGATTGCTAAGAGAACTTTGCAAAGTAGAATTAAACTTAAAAATACTTGAAAACAAAACACAACTTTTAAAATTACTAGTGGATTGGTTTTCCACTAGTGAATATTTTTGCTTTCAATAAATCTTGGTCTAGAAACCAAGCTACTTATAAATATGAAAATTTGAACAAAGAAAAGCAATACAAGATGATTCCTATATTTCCTAAACTTTTCTTGTTCTATTATTTTTTCGCACTTGCTACTATGAACTAATGAAATATATATAATAGTTCATATTCTACATCTATTTTCTATTGACTGATAAATGTATATAAAATACATTTTACAATTTTTACACTAAAATAGAATTTAACTTCTTTTCACAGTCTTCTTTAAACTTTGTTTTGTTCTAAAAATTTCTTTGTCTTGATCTTCTTCTTGAAGGCTGTGATCCTTTGAAATTCTTCACAATCCTGACATTACTATCTTCCATTGATTCATTTTCTGCAAAGATTCTATTCCATTTGTCTTTAACCATTTTGGGACACCCTGATCAACTGATAATTGTTGTGAAGCTTATCAATCGATCCTTTTTTGCTATACAATGATGGATGTGTTATCCATTGATCAATTCATGTATCAATGAATATTTGAGTATCCAACAATGCCTTTATCCATTGACTGTCTTCATGTATTCATCCATTGATGGTGATCCGTTGATTTAACTTTTGCTGAATTTTATCCATCGAACAGTATCCATGTCCATTGACCTCTTTATCCGTTGATCACTTCACTTGTGTGAATTCTGACTTAGAATATTTACATTTTATCAGCCTTTCTTCACATCCGTTAATGAGCTATCAATTGAAGTCAATAGGTATCAGTTGAGTAATACATGGTCATCCATTGATGAATTACAATCAATTGATAATAGTAAGAACTCTGAATCAACTACTACAATCCAATTTATCAGTTGATGAACAACAATTTCAACTGATAATTGGTTCTTTAGTCAATGGATATTTATAAGACACATATCCTTTGACCAGTTACATAAAGTTCAAATCTATATTGTAATTCTAAAGAATTTGTTATCATCAAATCTCATAATTCCTAACACCAACAACCACGAAGCTTGAAAAAGATGAAATTAGTAAAAAAGTTAATATCTCAAACTACAGAGGTATGATAGACTCATTATTATATCTAACTGCAAGTAGACGTGGCATAATGTTTGCAACATGCTTATGTGCAAGGTTTCAAACTGTTAAATGAATTTTTAGATATCTAAAGGGTATACCAAATCTTGGAATATGGTACCCTAAAGAGACAGGTTTTGAACTAATAGGCTATACATATTAAGATTATGCAGGATGCAGGATGCAGGATGGACAAGAAGAGTACTTCTGGAAGCTGTCAGTTTCTAGAACGTCGGTTGATTTCCTGGTATAACAAGAAACAACACTCAGTATCTACCTCAACAGCTGAAGCAGTATACATTGCGGCAGGTAGCTGTTCTGCACATATCTTGTGGATAAGAAATCAGCTAAATGACTATGGACTTACGTTGAACAAAATTCCAATTTTTTATGACAACACAAGTGCTATAGCCATCTTTAACAATCATGTACAACACTCTCGAAACAAGCATATTGATATAAGGCATCATTTTATCCGAGAGCATGTAATAAACGGAACCGTGGTGTTACATTTTGTACCCACAGAAGATCAAATAGATATCATATTCACAAAACCACTTGATGAATCAAATTTCTCTAAGTTAGTTAGTGAATTAGGGATGTTAAATAATGACTACTTTTTTATTGCTAGGAATTGATTTGAGTTCATAGATATTAAATGTTAATATTTAAAGAATTATGAAGTTGGAATCAAAAGAATCCTAGGGCTTATGAATATTTGGAGAAATTGTCTTGAGAATAAATTAATACTCTTAATAGAAAATTATTGCAAGTATAGCATAAGTACTTATTATTATATATTATTTTTAACCACTAATAAGCATTAGTATGTAAATTATTGTATGATTTCTAATTATTATTGAACATTAATAATTATTATATTATTAATTATTTAATTAATTTAATTCCTAAATTAATTGGAACAGTTAATAATATAAATAATTTTTATATGTCTGATATGAGTAAGAATAGCCCTGAGGAAATAATAAATATAACATTTATTATTTCATTTATTAGACCTAGTATGGTCGAAAGGCTTGGGCCCTTGAAACGAACTAGGAAAATAAATCGTAAGATCAATTGGATTTGTGATCCAAGGATCAACTGGATTTGTAAGTCCAGCCCACAAGCTCTGTTGAAGCCATAGGCCCATTAAGCCTTTGTTATTGATTAATTTCGTAATTAATTGATAAAAGCTTATTAAAGGCCCAAGAAGCCTGTTGAAGGCCCTCATCCCCGAAGGATCTAGAAACCCTAATGTGAGGAGAGTTCAATGAGGACCCTTATTCCTAAAAGGTTTCAAACAACCTTGCCACTCAGAGTGTTGGCCACCAATTCTCCAAATTCTAATCTGATTCCAAGGCCCTCGTGCGTCTAGATAAAGGGCCTAACCCCTCAACTTTAAAACTATGTTATTGGCTTGATTCTTTCACCTATTGAGATACGTAGGCAGTAAATGGGGACCTGAGTTAGTCACGAAACGGTAGTGCAACCATTAAAGCTCGAAGCTCTCCCAAACCCTAGCATTAATTACACATTAAATGTACCAAGTTTTTGATCTATAACATTTGGAGCCGTCTGTGGGAAAAGGATAACAACCATGGCAAGAACACGAAGTACCGCGAGCACCCTCGAAGGAGAGATCCCTGACACTACTGTTGACACCAAAGTTCCCCTTTCTATGACGCAGAAGCAAGAAGGTATTGTTCCAAACACCTCTGTTGGAGGCCCTGAAGCAAGTACCCGGCGTGTGGATCCCCTTAGTATGGTCATTAGTCCTTCCAACCCCAATGTATCTATCCATGCATCGGTTCCTCCTACCTTGCAGGTCTCGTCCGCTATAACACCCGACCCTCTATACGGGCTCCCGAAAAACTATGATCCCTCTTACGAGCAAGGGATGTTGTCCCACTACACCTTGCGACAAAGGAGTCAGGTCTTCTCTGGACCTTACTCTACTGATGACGATGAATTGTCTTATTATGATATTAACCCCTAACAGAGAAGACCCGGTAAAGAGCCCCTTGGAGAAAGGAATACCCAGCCCCGAGGGCCTCAATATACTGAGTCCCTGAACCTTTACGAAAGGATACATGCTCATTAAGACGAAGTCCAACGACTGAGGAAACACCTAGAAAGGGCATTAGCAAGGCGACAGCTCCCCAGAGTTGAGGGGGCTAGAGGGTCGATAAGAAATTCACATGTGATAGATTTGGATGAGCCCCTAACCAAGAGGCAAAGAAAGTCAATTCATGTTAGGGCTGATCCCCAAGACTTATTGCCACTTCGAGATCCTGATGATTCCACACACCCCTTCACAGAGAATACTATAAATGAGAAGATATCAAGGAAGTTTAAGATGCCTACGATCAAGGACTATGATGGAACGGGAGATCCCTCAGATCATGTTCTCACGTTCTTTAATGCACAGTTGCTGCAGCCCGTCAATGACGTCGTCAAGTGTAGGCGTTCCCTCAAACCCTGAGTGGTATGGCTCAAAGATGGTTCAGTCATCTACCCCATAACTCTGTTGGGTCATTCAAGGATCTAAACAGGGCCTTCATTGGTCAATTCATGAGCAGCAAGACTCATGAGAAGAGCTCAGCTTCACTAATGAACATGCATCAGGGGAAGAATGAGTCTTTGAAGGAGTATATGAAAATATTCACGAAAGAAACCCTAAAGGTCCCCGATCTAGACCAGAAAGTAGCCATGATAGCCTTATTGCAAGGGACTTTTGATGAAAATTTCAGGAGATCGTTAGCCAAGAGGGCCCCCAAAAGTATGAATGAGCTCTAGGAGAGAGCTGTAAAGTATATCAAGGCCGAAGAAAGTATTAGGAAAGCCCAAAGGTTTCAAGCCTCGAATGCCTACTCTAAGAAGTGAGCCAGCGATACCGAGTATACTGTCGATACCAAGTATGTGAAGAATGATGATGCTAATGACTCCAAGAAGAAAGGAGGATCAAGGTTCATTGAGTATGCAAGGCTAAATACCGCACGTAGCCAAATACTAATGGATATTGAGAAGGGCAAAGACCTTCGATGGCCGAAGCCACTAAGAACAGATCCTGAAAAGAGAAATAAGAACACTAATTGTCAGTTCCATAGAGATGTGGGATACGATACTGATGATTTCCGTCAGTTAAAAGATGAGATTGAATTTCTGATTACAAGAAGAAAGTTGGAAAAATACACCAAGGATGGTGCTAGACATAATAGAGGTTAAAATGACAAACGAAGGGACTCAGACCCCAAAGAAAGAAATAATCAGCCTCGAGGGCCTGTGATCAATGTGATTTCAGGGGGACCAACTACTACAGGTAATTCCTGAAATTCCAGGAAGGCATATGCCCGAGAAGTAATGAGTATTGTAGGAGAACCTCCTAAGAAAGCAAGGATTGAGGTCTCTTTGTCATTTGATGATTCTAACTTGGAAGGGGTGAGGTTCCCCTATGATTATCTCTTGGTAATCACCCCCATTATAGGAAACTCTCCTGTGAAAAGAGTCTTAGTAGACAATGGGTCATCTGTAGACATCATGTTTTATGATGCTTTTGTAAAAATGATATACAATGATTCGCAACTGACCCCCTCCAATATGCCTATCTATGGTTTCAATGGAGTGGAATCTCAGATTGAGGGAATTATACAACTGCCCATGACTATGGGTGAAGAACCTCGATAGTCCACTCAAATGTTGAATTTCCTAGTTATCAAGGCAAGCATTACCTACAATGCAATCCTTGGGATTACTGGGCTGCATGCCTTCAAGGCGATAGCCTCTATGTACTATCTAAAACTCAAATTCTCGACTAGGAATGGAGTGGAAGAAGAGGGAGGAGATAAAAATATGGGTAGGAGTTGTTACGTGGCCGCCTTGAAGCCTGATGGCACTAGGGGCAGGTTCTCCCTATCGAAGACATGCATGTCAAAGATCGAGAAAAAAGAAGGGGTATGTCCGTAATGGACTTGGACCATGCTCCTCTTGATCCTCTAGATCATGAGAAAGTGACATATGTGGGGACTTCACTCACCAAGGACCTGAAACAATAGCTGGTTCAATTCTTGCAAGACAACAGAGATGTCTTTGCTTGGACGGCAGCCGACATGCTTGTCCTAAAGACTGTTTCCCGTTGCCAAGGATAGACACATTGATAGATGCCATAGTTGGACACGAAATGCTTAGTTTCATGGATGGATTCAGTGGCTACAACAAGATCAAAATGCACCCCGATGACATCCCTAAGATATCATTCATCACTGACTTTGGTGTTTTTTGTTATCTGGTTATGGATTTTGGACTTAAGAATATAGGAGCCACGTATCAAAGGCTTGTAAATAAAATTTTAAAGCACCTCATTGGTAAGACCATGGAGTTCTACGTTGATGACATGTTAGTCAAAATCTTAAACAAGGCCGATGTTAGGATTAAGTACTTACCACTACACCAAAAGCAGCTACTTGTGGAGAAGGCGCAACTTATAATCTTTATATTGTAGTAGCCAGTGCCACATTTTGATTTAGGAAGATGCTGAAACTCCAATAATCCCCATCCAGTATCTTCCAGTACTAACAAGTCCATGTTAAAAGACAATAGCTGCACAGCATGCCTTTGGCATAATATGCGTTCTTGGCTTAATTATGCGCACCGTGGGATTCAAACTTGTGACTTGCTCTGATACCAATTGTTAGGATCTAAACGCTTACCACTATGCAAAAAGCAGTTATTTATGGAGAAGGCGCAACTTATAATCTTTATATTGTAGCAGTCAGTGCCACGTTTCAATTTAGGAAGATGCTGACACTCCAACATCCGATCATCTTGAGCACCTGAAGGAGGCATTTGAAGTTTTGAGAACCCACAAGATGATGTTAAACCCAACCAAGTGTTTCTTTGGTGTAGGTTCTAGGAAATTTCTAGGCCTGATAGTCTCTAAAAGATGTCCAAACGCTCACAGGAAGGGTAGCAGCCCTGGGGCGCTTCATATCCAAGTCTGGAGAAAAGTGTCTATCATTATTCAAGGCCCTCAAGAAGGTCAGGAACTTTGAGTGGAATGACGAGAGTCAAGCAGCATTTGAAGAGTTGAAAAAATATATGGCTGAACCACCTTTGTTTGCCAAACCAAAACCTGAAGAAGTGTTATACCTGTACCTTGCTGTCTCTAGATCAGCCCTGAGTGTCATCCTTGTGAAAGAGGAAGCTAAGGTTCACAAACCCATTTATTATGTTAGCAAGATTTTGAATGGTGCAGAGCTGAACTACTCAAGGATTGAGAAGTTTACCATAGCATTAATAATAGCTTCGAGAAAGCTACGTCTGTACATCCCGGCGCATGTTATTGAAGTCTTGACAAACCAGCCCCTGAGAAACATACTGCCCATCCTTAAGGCCAGTGGAAGTCTAATCAAATGGGCCATTGAGGTGGAAGAGTTCGAAATCAGATATAGGCCAAGAACGGCTATCACGGCTCATGCTCTAGCTGAATTCATGGTTGAATGTACCATTCCCAACCAAGAAGTCGGGGGGCAAGAAGAGGTGGAGATAAAAAGGAAAAAGAAGAAGAACTCAAAAATACTGGGTGCTCTTTTTTAACAGAGCTTCAAAAACAAAAACTAATGGAGATGGCCTAGTTTTGCAAAGCCCAGATGGGTTTATTTTCGAATATGCAATCAAGTTGGATTTTTCGACTACAAACAATGAGGCGGAATATGAAGCTTTGATAGCTGGGCTTAGCCTGGCCAGAACCCTGAGGGTGAATAACAAGAAGGTATGTGGCGATTCAAGGCTAGTAATCTCTCAAATAAATAGGGAGTTTGAGTCCCGTGAAGAGACTATGGAAAAATATTTGAGAATTGTTAAATCTCAAGCCATGCAGTTTGAAGAATGCCACTTTAAATATATCCTGAGAGAGGAGAATGTGAAGGCTGATGCCTTGTCTAAATTTTCATCATTAGAGATTGAGAGTTATTCTGGCAGTGTTTATTTCCAAGACTTGAAGACCTCAAGCATTGATGCTAAACTAGTAGACCTGATTGGGCTGGTAGCATGTTGGACAGATCCCATCAAGCTCTACTTGGAAACGGAAAAAACACCAACCGACCTCATGGAGGCACGCAAGCTATCAGTGAGGGCCTTGAAGTATACCCTCATATAAGGAATACTTTATAACAAATCGTATGTAATACCCTACTTGAAGTGTCTGAGACCCCATGAGGCTGAAGCTGCCCTAAGGGAAGTTCATGAAAGTATATGTGGCCAACACCTTGGTGTTAGTGTAGGTGCCCTAGAGGCAATACAATGTTCCTTTTAATAGACCTTTATGTCATTTGATTATTCAATAAACGTATTTATTATGACTTTAATTACTGCGATATATTTGTTAGCATAATAAATGTCCTTAGAATCATGATACACATTGTATAGTTTAAGTACATGACTTGAACTTGAGATTATATAATATATCATATTCTTAAAAGTCCCTAGTCGAGTATTATTATTATAGGACAATAATAATACATAAATAGACTAGTATGTTGTTTGACAGATAACCACATCTCATTGGTTATAAGTATGGGGATACTAAAGTCAATACATAGGTACATGTAGGAGTACATGGTACTGGACAGACCCACAGTGAGATTCTTCATGTTTAATAAAGTCATAAGAAAGACTCACAGTGATAATGGTGTAATGATCCTCTGACTTGAGATCATTATATTTCTATACGAGGATTAATATACTTTGACTACATTAAAAGTTACCTTTGACCGGGTAATGATAAAAGTGGACATCGGGTATATCATGAGTCGTATGAGAAATATGAATGATAGATAAAGGATTTAACCCTACTATAATTAGGAGAGATATTATTGGCCTCTTGATTGAGTAAGACTACAAAATGCATGGTCGTGCTCAAATAATGATTTGTTTT
>QRFB01000420.1:0-13247 GCA_008931105.1 Oenanthe javanica | reverse complement strand
AAACGAGTAACATATTCACCGATATTCTCTGAGCTTTTCATCTTGATATTTTCGAACTCCCCACGTAGCACTTGGAGCCGCACCTTTTTTACTTTCTCGACACCTTGGAAAGATTTCTGCAGAATCTCCCACGCATCTTTTGCTGTTTTTGCTTCTGAAATTTTTTCAAAGGTAGATTCATCAACACCTTGAAAAATTGTGAATAACGCCTTTTTGTCTTTTTTACAGGACTCCTTTAACGCCGTATTCTCGGCATTCGGAAGAACTGCTTCAGCGGCTGCATCCACGGGCTCGCTATATCCACTTTCGACAATATCCCAGTTATCGTAAGAACCGAGTAACACCTTCATTTGGATACACCAGTTCCCATAATTTGTTGTCGTCAATTTCGGGATTTGCTGTTGTATCATATTCGCCATTTTTCTCGGACAGAACCTTAGCTCTGATGCCACTTGTTGGAAACGTAATGGACCTCACAGTAATAAACACACATCAGACTTTATATATATATATATATTAGATAATTAAGCTACAGCTTATATACTGTGTAATACATGCACAACAAGGCTACAACCCTCTTCTTCTCTCTCTAGCTACAGCTCTTTTTTTTCTCTCGGTGTTACACCACTTCACTTGATGTAGTACAAATGAACTGGCTGGAGTTGTATTTATAAGCTAACTAGATACAGTACATGTCACTGCTTACGTTAATGTGCTAGCTCCTATTAATACAAACGCGTACAGCCACCTTATTTTCAGGGTTTTAGAAACAAACAACTAACACCATCCAACACTTCTGAGTTCATATTCACTAGTCCAGGTTTCATATCATCTAGAAGGAGGCTCTCATAATTATCTCCTTGAACTGTGAGCATCCTGGCCATTAGTATAATACACAGCTGTAGTTTTCCTCCTTCAAGTCTTCATATGCATGCAGCTTTCGTTGACTTTATTTACTGTGTATTGATTTTCTTTAATATCCATAATACTTATTTATTATTACAATATAATTTTGTATTATTTATTTGTATCAAGTTTGATTTCTAACAATGGGATCTCAAATAAAAGGATTAAGCCCCTCATATAGTCTATTCTAACTATAGGTGTCAACAACTTCTGTTTAACATTAGCAAAATTTTTATCAAGTTAATTTTCTACGCCGTCAAATTAAAAAACATTCTTAAAGATCCTTGAAATCTAATTATTCATTAATAATCTAGGTTTTAATTTTTTTTCCTCACTTTTATGTAAAACTAAGTTTATAAACACGGAAACACACATCTCTGTATATACTTGCAGGATATGAAGAAACATGAAAATTTCATTTCTTGTGCTCCACAAGAACAACCACCAACAATTTCCGAGCGTTTACAAGGGTGGCGATGTGAGAAACGCATGCGTGTTGGTAAAAAGAGAGTTGACAAGGTAGATTTTATATTCTCTTCATTTTTATTTATATTATACTAGGAAATATAGGGATTAACTAANCATGAAAATTTCCGAGCGTTTACAAGGGTGGCGATGTGAGAAACGCATGCGTGTTGGTAATAATAGAGTTGACAAGGTAGATTTTATATTCTCTTCATTTTTATTTATATTATACTAGGAAATATAGAGACTAGGTACTAGGTAGTGCTTAGTTGTATGTTAAGATTATGATAAATTTAATTTATTTAAATTTTATTTGCTGTGCAGTACTTCTATCAAGGTAATAAGAAATTCAGATCAGTGAAAGAACTAAAATTTTATGTCAAGTATGGGTTCATGCCTTCTAAATCCCAAGGCAAAAGAACCCACCAAACCCTTGAGGTAATTTGGATATTATCCTTATTTCATATTATAATGTAATGAAATAATATCTGACTAGTAATATAAATATTAATCAGATTATTCATTGTGTGTTTATACGTATACGAAACTCCCTTGGATAAGAAATTCCTTACATTAGTTGCAGGAGGCAGGACCCAGCAGAAGTCGTCCCAATTACCTGGACCATAAAGAAGAAGAGCTAAGGACAACATTCAATATTAGCACCCATATTACGGGCGAGGTAGACAAGGCTATAAAAACACAGCTGCTTTGGACAAAGAACCACCACAAACAACCTCCAGCAACTAATGGTAATGCTCTATTGTATTACAAATACATATATATATGTTTATGCTAATTTACTAGTTGTATTCTGCATCTGTTATTTCATCAGGATGCCAAGTTAAACTTAACTCCTATACTTGTTTCTTGTTATGTCCAGAAGGCAATGACATGCAGCTGTGGTGCCTCGATAACATTGACTAGGAGAAACTCGCCACCACCCATGGGCGTACATCTAAATGATATGGGTTTCTTTGAGTTTTTCATCTTCACTTGATGGAAATGGCCGCACAAAGATAGTCCTGCATAAACTTTATTGTGTGGATTAACTTTTCCTAGTTTATAAGTATATTCATGTAAAGTTCAGCTTCTAATTTTCTAAATATTCATCAATCAGTGAATATATTTCCAAAACAATAATGATATTGTCAACATAACTGCTATAATAACATATGTTACCAATGAATTTATTTAGAGATGAAATGATGACATATTGTGATTTGTGAAAATTAAAAATATTTAAGGGAGGAGAAAAGTGAGACAGGAGACATATTGTAATTTGTTTTCAGTGTTCCCTAACATTTCATCTTTTAGTGTCAACATATGAGATATTATTATAATTTTTTTGTTTTAGTTAGTTTAATTGGGCCAAAAAAGAATGACTCATCTTCTAAGTTTAAACTATAAATCTAACCAAACCCAGTACTTTTAGAGTAAGGATGTTGTTTTTAATATGTGGTATATTCCGATGACTTCCATTTTTCCGATGATCTCCTTATATTTTTATTTAACAAAATTGGTGATTTTGATGTTTCTTATAATACAGATTAGTGATTTTTATAGTATAAATTATTGATTTATCTAATATAAATTAGAGATCGAATTTCGATCTCATAACAGATGTGTATAGTGTATAGTACGAACCGGTGATTTTGATGATTCTTATAATGCAAATTAGTGATTTTTATAATATAAATTAGTGATTTATCTAATATAAATTAATAATCGAATATCTAATGACGTGGGAGTGGGACCCACTGCCAGTGCCACGACCATGACATGGCAGTGGGGGCAGTTGGTCCCCTCTACCATGCAGTAGTGCCACATCAGCAGGGGATGACATGGCAGTGGATCCCACTAACACGTGACAGTGCCACGTTACCAAGTGCTGGCATGGCGGTGGATCTCACTGTCATGTGGCAGGGGTCCCACGATGATGCAGCAGGGGCTAAAATGTAAAATATGTAAACTATGGGATTTAAAAATAAAATTAAAATAAAATAAAATTTTACAATTACTTTTTATTTTCTATTCTAAGCTTACTTTCAACCCGATGACTAGCCTATATCTCTATATATATTTATACATACACACACGGATAAACTTTAACATCTCTAAGCATGGGGCATTTCAAATATAAAAAATAAATCCATATTCACTTAATTAAAATCCTCGAAATTTCAAGAAACGATACAACTCCTCAAGATCCAATAAATTACCATCCATGAATTAAAAATACAATTGAATTATCCGAATTTTGATTTCAAAGAACAGTTATAAAGTCTTGAATAAAATTTTAGAAGTCTAATAAAATACGAGAAAATAAATAAACACATTTGAGTCGGGTGCTCTCGTCCTAAAATAATCCTTCTAGTTATGATTAACTGGCCGACGAATCAAAGAAAATAATGAGCGAAAAACTCTTATACAAATATAAAATAATGTTAAGTGAATAAGAGTTAGACATGATGATATATGGAAATAATGGGTGATGACAACAATTGAATAAGATAAAATATCATTGATGCTTAAATTCACAACACAAACATATATAACTTATTATAATAAAAAATAAACTTACTCTTCGAAAATATATTATTATCACTTACAAATAACACTCAAATCAATTTAGTGGAAAATAAAACTTAATTAATTACTAACATTGACACAATCTTACTAGATGTCCTACAATTTTTGTTAAGGAGAAATAAGTAGTCACCAAAACTTATAGGGTTTGCGTAGAACAAAATAAATATTACCCAAAATTTTATACAGGCTTGTAAGGTAATAAATACAATGCTACCCAAATGGTCAAACCACACATGCTAGTCGTGATAGTTTAAAAGAGGAGAGGTGCATGTCTCAACCAGAGGGTTTTAGAGTTGATGTAAGAAATGGGCTTAGAAGCTAAGCAAGTTTTGATATGGTTTAGAACAATCACTAGAAGAAGTGGTTTAAGCGTTTTGACAACTACATTCAAAAGCACAAGTACACTCGTAGCCAAAATATCTCCGGCCCTCTAGATTTAACAAAAATTTGAAAATGTTATAATCCAGAAATATTAGAAAAATATTAAAACAAAATTACATAATCACGGGAGGAAAAATGTTTTGTAATTGTCAATAACAAATGGTTGAAAGAAAACTAAAGTACAAAAATATATAAAACATATAGGTAAACATAAGATAACATATACGAGGAAATATAGTATAAGTGAGTCGGCAGAGAGAGGTAAACACGGGTCAAGCCAAGTGAGTGCTTGAAGTTGTAATTGTCCTTTATATTGAAGTGTGCAATAAAAGGTTGGGCGTGTTGCAGGTAAATTGGTGTGTTTGTTTATGTTGATATGCACACACAAATCCATATATCCTTAGTAAATACTTGTTGTTGCATTAGTGTTCGGCTGCATTGAGAAAAAGGTTGCTGGGCGACAACCTCGGGAAGTTTCCTGTTCTAGGGGCGTTTTGGGGCACAAGGATAGGCCGTGCTGGTGCAAATTTAGATTGAAAAATATGACCCCTCTGACTACAGTGTGAAAAAGAATTTCAACACAAGCCATAGTTAACAATCAGAGATTCTAAACTAATGTTAAAATAGGAATTTGGTGTTGGATTTATCCTTAAATCTTTATAGTACTACTAATGGAGTTAACTTATAATAACGAAGGTAAATGATTGAGTTAATAACTTCAATTTTCCATTTCCCTACATTTAACAAAATTTTGAACACCACATAATCGGGTCATTTTAGAAATTTTTCATGAAAAACAAGAGAAACATCAAAGGAAAAATATTTTGTAATTGTAGGTAAAAATTGATTGAAAGAAAGGTAAAGTAAGAAAAAGAAAATATATTAATAAAATATAAAATAATAAAATTTATCAATATTTTAGTCATGTTTATTGACAGCTTATTATAGAATGGTAAAGATAAAATTATAAAAATATTATTTTAATAGTAAATGTATGAGAATAAGCTAGTATCCAAATTGATTAAATGGTAACATAACAATCTTTTTATTTAAAAGGGAGAAATATCTCTTATAATTTGTTATTTACATTATTTTCTCTCTCAACTAAAATTTAAAATTACAAATTACCTTAGTAGGTAAAAGTGGGTATATATATAATTTTTGTTCTCAGGATATATAATCAGCATTTTTTTTAATCAAGATATTTTTCCTTTTTTATTGGATGCAACACGTCTTTTGACTAAAACCTAACATTTCCTTTCCCCTATATATACGAGCATGCATTGATCTCCAAATTCATCTGTCAGCTCTATTCACTATTTTATCTATCTCCGGTATATAGATTTAATATTTTACGACTCTGACAAATGGCCTCATACTATCAAGTATCCCAGCATGCATCAAATACTAAACAGGATGCTAATGCTGATAACTTGGCCATTGTTCCTTACGAGGTGATGATTGTATTCTTTTAATATATGTATATTTATATATGTGTCTGTTCTACTATCATAATTAATATCTTTTCTGAAACCCTAGCCATGGCAGCAACCTATCCCTTCCTTGTGGGAAGGTGTACTGGCACCTGAGCCCATCTCATATGCTTTGCCAGCTGCTCAGGTACATCTATATCATATATATTGTGTCTGATATTGAAGTTTTATCTAGTGTTTTAATTTTTTATTTTTATTAGAAATGTTGTAATGAATATACAGGCCGTTCACAAATCTAGTAGTAGAATGAG
The DNA here is from genome assembly GCA_008931105.1 of Oenanthe javanica. Taxonomy (NCBI): domain Eukaryota; kingdom Viridiplantae; phylum Streptophyta; class Magnoliopsida; order Apiales; family Apiaceae; genus Oenanthe; species Oenanthe javanica. Next base: position 7,162 of record QRFB01000420.1, on the reverse strand, counting down.
ATCCTTCCGGGCAGCAATAAAATCCGAGCAGATTTCAATGGATCAATTTACACTGACGCTGCCCCAAGAACTTATTGACCGTCTTTCTTCTAAAGAAGAGGTAAATAATTCCTTCTCTCTTTGATAGGTATAAAAAGTTATTTATGGGATCTCAAACAAAAGGATTAAGCCCCTTATATAGTCTATTGTAGCTATAGGCGGAACAACTTGTGTTTAACATTAGCTAAATTTTTATCAAGTTAATTTTCTACCCGGTCAAATTAAAAAACATTCTTAAAGAATTCTTGAAATCTAATTATTCATTAATAATCTAGGTTTTAATTATTTGTCCTCACTTTTATGTAAAACTGAGTAAGTTTATAAACACATAAACCCACATCTATGTATATACTTGCCGGATATGAAGAAACATGAAAATTTCATTTCTTATGCACCACAAGAACAACCACCCACAATTTCCGAGCGTTTAAAGGGTGGCGATGTGAGAAACACATGCGTGTTGGTAATAATAAAGTTGACAAGGTAGATTTTATATTCTCTTCATTTTTATTTATATTATACTAGTAAATATAGCAACTAGCTAGTGCTTAGTTGTATGTTAAGATTATGATAAATTTAATTTATTTAAATTTTATTTGCTGTGCAGTACTATCACGGTAATAAGAAATTCAGATCGGTGAAAGAACTAAAATTTTATGTCAAGTATGGGGTCATGCCTTCTAAATCCCAAGGCAAAAGAACCCATCAAACCCTTGAGGTAATTTGGATATTATCCTTATTTCATATTATAATGTAATGAAATAATATTTGACAAGTAATATAAATATTAATCAGATTATTCATTGTGTGTTTATGTTTGTGGAAGCTATAAAGATTATTTATATGTATACGAAACTCCCTTGGATAAGAAATTCCTTACATTAGTTGCAGGAGGCAGGACCCGGCAGAAGTTGTCCTAATTACCTGGACCATAAAGAAGAAGAGCTGAGGACAACATTCAATATTAGCACCCATATTACGGGCGAGGTAGACAAGGCTATAAAAACACAGCTGCTTTGGACAAAGAACCACCCCAAACAACCTCCAACAACTAATGGTAATGCTCTATTGTATTACAAATACATATATACATATACATACATACATATATATATATATGTATGTTTATGCTAATTTACTAGTTGTATTCTGCATCTGTTATTTCATCAGGATGCCAAGTTAAACTTAACTCCTATACTTGTTTCTTGTTATGGCCGGAAGGCAATGACATGCATGCAACTGGCTCTGGTGCCTCGATAACATTGACTAGGAGAAACTCGCGCGCCACCACCCATGGGCGTACATCTAAATGATATGGGTTTCTTTGAGTTTTTCATCTTCACTTGATGGAAATGGCCGCACAAAGATAGTCCTGCACAAACTTTATTGTGGGGATTAACTTTTCCTAGTTTATAAGTATATTCATGTAAAGTTCAGCTTCTAATTTTATAACTATTCATCAATCCAGTGAATATATTTCCAAAATAATAATGATATTGTCAACATAACTGCTATAATAACATATGTTACCAATAAATTTATTTAGAGATGAAATGATGGCATATTGTGATTTGTGAAAATTAAAAATATTTAAGGGAGAAGAAGAGTGAGACAGGAGACACATTGTAATTTGTTTTCAGTGTTTCCTAACATTTAATTTTTTAGTGTCAAACATATGAGATATATAATACTATAATGTTTTTTGTTTTAGTTAGTTTAATTGGGCCAAAAAAGAATGACTCGTCTTCTAGTTATAAACTATAAATCTAACCAAACCCCGTTACTTTTAGGATAAGAATGTTGTTTTCAATTTTGAAAATCCAGGCTGAGGGCATTAGAAGATGGTGAGTGATATAGACAAGATATATATATATATATATATAGGGAGAGGTTCAAGGGAGAACCCTCCTTAGTGAGAGAACCAGAGACCCTATATATCCACCGTTCATCTACTCACAATCTAACATAATCTTCATTTAAAAATTAAGACAATCTTACTTTAAAAGAATCTACGGTCATGATTAAAAGAATCTACAGTCACGATTGAGGTCTCTAGTTCTCTCGCTAAGGAGGATCTCTCTAGAACCTTACCTATATATATATTAGAAAGTAAATTAGAATAAAAAGTAAAATGTAAGTCATATAAAGACTCAGCCCAATACACTCCCATACTAATTAAATACACCCAATTTCCTCTATTTTTAATTTGATTTTTCCCACTAATTGATGAACTTTTTTTCAAATTTAATTTCACCAAATTTTTCTACATCTCTCCACGATCAGTTTCTATACCATATGTGTTATATTCCGACGACTTCCATTTTTCCGATGATCCCCTTATATATTTATTTAACAAAACTGATGATTTTGGTGATTCTTATAATACAAATTAGTGATTTTTATAGTAAAAATTAGTGATTTATCTAATATAAATTAGAGATCGAAATTCGATCTAGTAATAGATGTTTATAGTAGAAACTGTTGATTTTGATGATTCTTATAATACAAATTAGTTATTTTTATAATACAAATTAATGATTTATCTAATATATATTAGTGATCAAATACTTGATGACAATGCCACGTTATCATCAGGTGCTGAGGTCGGTGGTCCAAAAGTGGATGAGATTGGTGACTGATGATGGGGCTAGGGTAACGGGGTTGGGTGGGGTTTGGTGGATTCACTTTTTTTTATTTTTTATTCTAATTTTATTTCTATTAGAGAGTAAGACTCCATACATACATACATAGATATATATATATATATATACATACATACATATATACATACATACATATATATATACACACACATATATATATATATATATCGGCAATTGCTCAACTAGAAACCAAAATTATAATAAAAACTAGAAACTATTCAATGCCCCTATTCTAAAAACTTCTTCCACAGGCATCTTGTCCTAAAAGACTCTGTATATTAACATGTCTTTCTCCCTCATATTCTCCTCTCACCTCTATCTACTTAATCCATCAGCTTTACTTTATTTTTTATGAATTTGGCATCTTTCTTACTCCGACGAAAAATTAAATTTTGATCACAAACTCCAGTCTGATTGTGTTGATCTTGTTGTCTAAATTTTTTATTATCACGGTCTACTCTCTCTCTCTCTCCTTCTAGATCTATACATCTTATTCCCAAATTTATCTTGATTTTTTCATTCTCTTTCTTGTTCTTTATTTTTTTCCTTAATAAATCATGATACCCCCTTATTTGCAGCAAATCGTCATCTTCTCTAAAGAGGTTTAATTATTTTCTCCGACGAAATCTAACAGTTTTCATGAATATGCAGGAAATTAACGGTTAATACATATTGATAATTTTTGTAATACAAATTTGTGATTGTAGTAATATAAATTATTGATTTTCTTAATATGATTTGGTGATCGATGATTTTTGTAATAAAAAATAATTACTGTATGTTAGATATGTTAATTTACATTTATATTTTAAGTTTGATTTTAGAAATTGGAATGTTGGTGGTGATTTTGTGACGGTGAATGTATAAATTGATAGTGGTAATTTACAGTGGTGATATAAATTAATGGGATTGATGGTTATTATTGATGGAGATTTATGGAGGAAATGTGAAAATTTTGATGGCAAATGGTTGTGACGACAAATATAGACACATGAAAATGTTGACTGAGCAACGGCTAGCCGGAATTAATGATAATCAGATTTAATGGTGTCAAGGTATACTTACATAGTTAGTGAATGTGTGTGTATATGTAGCGTGAGCTATATACAGGATATAGGAAGAGAGAAATAAATATATTATTTTATTTCATTAAGTTAATTATATTTATTATGATACCTTTTAGTTTCTAGTTATTCTAGTTTCTAGCTATTAGAATAGAGCGCTCACACACAGAGTTCCCGTGTGGCAATATGACTCCTGAGACTAGTTATTAACCGTTAGATTAAAACACATTCTAAAATTTTAAAAAGGTCAAAGTAGTAATTTAATAAATACTTATGTGATAATATACTGCATTAATTTATATAGATAATACACTATTATACGTATTGATAGTATATGATTATATGGTTATATCCTGCAAATCAAATCTTAAATCAAATCCCAAATCAACTGTTTGCAAGTGATTGAATGATAACTTATAAGAAATCAAATTTAGTGAGGGAAGATATCATCCAATCACGTCGAAAAATTAGGGTTTTGCAGCATCTTATACTATCACAAATTAGTGAATCAAATTCCACTTCAAGGTATGTATTTTTTTGAAATTATTCTCAAGCTATACATTAAATATTCAAACTAGGTATTGTGACTTAACTAATTGTTATTGAAAAGCAAGTGGTTTTGTGTGTTATCCGTTTGATTGATTGTGTATATTGCAAGTGTTGTTTTGTGATATTCAATTAGGGAGTTCAATTTACGAGATCTGTTATTCAATTAAAAATGAAAAAATAATCATGTAGGGGTTCTAAAAAGCAAGTGGTATCGGGTGTACTACAACAGAGGTATTTTGTGTACTGCACTGTGTTATTGTGATATTGTGTGTATTATCTTTGTTATTGGATAAAATTTGAGAACCTAATAGATAATATTATTTAAAAAATCTATGTTTGCACTTATTTTCTGCACTTTGGACATACGTATATGTGATTGTGATCTGCACTCTGGACTTTGGAAATACTGTGTTCTGCACTTTGGAAATACTGTGTTCTGCACACTTGTTAAATTGCAGTATAGTAGAAAAATGCCATGGATTATAAATATGTTAAATGTTTGTTAACTTTTGTAGGGTGATGACGAAGTAATCACCTCATTACAAGCCCTATTTATATAACTTGCCTAAGAACACTTAGTACGTTGATATGACGAGAAGTTGTGAAGTACGTGATAGAGATATTAAACATGTCGTGAGGGCAGAAAATGAAGTGGTACACGAGAGTATAAAGAAAAATAAGTTGAAACTTCAAAGGAAGAAGAATTACAAGAAGAACGTAGAATCAATTATCTCTATAAGTGCAAACACTACTGAGCCACGGACAAGTGCCCAAAAACTGAAGTGGTGGCTGATAGTTTTTCTATGGATGCTGGTGCTGAAAATGACAATGGTATAAATGTTACTTATGCAGTACAAGGAAAGTCAGTGGGAGAGACTCAATGCATAAATTTTGATACTGCATATTACAGTGCTGGTAGATGTGTCGTGGGGGCAGAAAATAAAGTGTTAGACGTGATTATTGATTTTGTCGATAGTGATGAGGTGTAAGTTAACTCGGTAAATAATTTCAAGGACGCCCAAGTTCTCAAATTAGTCCTGCAATGGTGAGAGATGCATTGTTTACCAAAAGCAAAGTTGATCATGAATTCAAGCGGAATTTCTTGATCGTACTTTATAATTGTTTTATGGAGTCTAATCAAAATGCAAGGTTGTTGAGGGATGTCCTGCGATTTAGCGGAGATATTGACAAATGTGGTGATTACAACTAGTGTCATACAATTTAGTTGAAGTTTCAATTTCAAATCAATCCATTTTTTGTTAATTATGGTTTTGTATGTAAATAATATTTTTTTTGTATTGCAGAACATATTATTATTTACAGTACGCTATGTTTAAATTACAGAACATCGTGTTCGTACTTGCACAACATATTATTCCATTAATATATATATATATATAAATTAAATACGTGCATGGCTATATCGGTATAGTTTCCTTTAAATAATATATAAAAAAAAAAGTTTAACAAATACGGACTAAAGAAAATTGAGTCAAATATATACTTATCATCATGAGTAGTGCAAGTGAAATTAAAAAGAGGTTTTTTGAAAAATACCTAAGGATACATTTTTTTGCAAAAATACGGCTTTGCAAATTTGTAATTGGAATCAATCGAAATCAACCACAAATTTAACTTTAAAATTTAGTGAAAATAATTATTTTTTGATTGCATTTATGGTTGCATTTTGAAAAACAAGTTGCATCTAGTTGCTTTTGGTTACAAACTGTATTTTTGTAAAAAAAACAAATCAGAAGATGGTAAAATCGCAAAAACCATAAAAAAAAGTAGTATTTTTTAGAAATACCCAATTAAAAATGTATAGAAGACGGTCTTTTTTTGACAAATAGTAAGACAATATCCATTAATTTGAAAGGAGCTCAGTCGGGAGTCCGGAACAATTCCCCAACTAACTATGCAACCAGGTTGGAAAAAAATAATCGAGCTAATAATTAGCCACTTTGTTACCGGATCGTGTTTTCCTAGTTACACAAGTAGAAGGGGGGTTGAATACTTGTGTGCTCTTTTTACTTGATTAAAATCAACTCAAAGTAAATTAAAGTTTTGAATTAAGAACAAAGAACAAACACAAAGATATGAATGAATTTTGTTTGTATTATTGATGTATGAATACAAACTCTCCTAGGGTGTACATAAACCCTAACAGCTACTCTGTGTTTCTCACAACAACTCTCTCTATCTCTATGTTCTCTCAAAAGCTCATCTTATAAATTAGGTTACATAGAGTGTTTATATAGAGAGCTGTCCATCAACTAATAATAGAAAATCAAATTACAATAGGAATTAAATTCCTAATTATTAGCTAACAGTTTCCTTCTGTAATTCTCTTTCTTTTCCATAGCATATGTACAATATATTTACCTTTATCTTTAAAGATTTTCATTTCATGTGATCATCTTTCAAATTCAGTTTCAGCTTTATTAACTCTGAAAATCTTCAGACCCTGATGATCTTCAGTCTCTGACAGACTATAGACTCGGATAGTCTATCGACTCTGATCAACTCCCAGACTCTGATTGGCATACAGACTCTGATTTTATTTATTCTGAAAATCTTCTAAGTACAAATACTCTTCATAACTGTACAAGGACTAACTAGACTCTTATTTACATTTATTTTGATCAGAGACTAGAGATATATATCTATACTAGACTCTATTCTAGTATTTTGTACATTATCAAATGAATATATTCCTAACAATATCTCCATACCATAAATAAGGTATCTTCTACTTTAATAAAAATGTAAAAAATCTATACTATTCACAAAAATGTACCCACACATTTATAAAAAAGGAAAGGTTCTGGAATTTAAGAAATTAAATGA
>QRFB01000419.1:51872-96765 GCA_008931105.1 Oenanthe javanica | reverse complement strand
TCAGCTGCGGTTTGCTGGCGATCTTTTGTTGGAGTTGGGAGCTGCTGTGGAATTAGCAACTGCGGCTGTACCACACCTTTTCCTGCCTTTAGCATGTGCTGCCAATGTTGCCAAGGTTTGAACTTCCCTTTGTATAAGCTATGCATGCAGGTTTCAGTTCTTTCATGGCTTAATGAACTTATATACTTTTTTTAAAATGTAGAATGTTGGTGCGGTCACATCAACATCTACCCGCACCCCAATTTACAAAGCCTTTGCTAGAGGAGAAAACATCGGTGATGTTACTGCAAAAGGAGAATGTGTTGGAAATATTGCAGATCTGGTACAGTTTATCCTACAATTGTTTAGTTCTTTAGCTTAGAAGCAAGCAACCAATGTGAATTTTAAGATACACTGCTAGAGTTCCTTAACAGAGCACATATTGACATATATTATTTTCCTGGTGTTTGGTATCCATGTGTTGTCACATGAGACTTTTTTCCCAGTTGATGCTAATTACAATAAATCTTTTCTGTTGTGAAGTTGGGTACTGGCTTTAGTATCATGTTTGCAAAAAGGAATCCATCTCTGGTTACGACCTTCGCTTTACTCTCTTNAATAAATCTTTTCTGTTGTGAAGTTGGGTACTGGCTTTAGTATCATGTTTGCAAAAAGGAATCCATCTCTGGTTACGACCTTCGCTTTACTCTCTTGTGGTTACATTTTCAGCTCTTACCAAGAGGTTTATTGTATACATCATCGTGCTTGTATGTTTACTTAATTGATCAATTTTGTTCGAAGGTTGATTTAGATATCTTACATCAATTGTTTTTTTCCAGGTTAAATCTGTTGTGTTGCATACATTAAATCGTGCAAGATTTACTGTGGCTGTAGATTCTTTCCTGAAGACTGGTTAGCTTGCATGCTTTATCTTCTCGTCATATTAAAACCAATGTTATTTTTTTTCTTATCGGCATTTTCTTGTGAAATCAAAGTTAAATTTATTTTTTTCTCATCGCCCTTCATTGGTGGGACATTTGCCTCCAAAAGCAATGTTCCTAATTATTACTCACGAGGAGGTTTTCTCTTTCTGTTGGTTCCGTTCATTGAGATGACCGATTGTACTTGTCAAAATTTTAGGGCGAGTACCAACATTGCAGGAGGGAAATGCAATGGAAAGTGTATTTAATTTACCATGGTCAAACCACAGCCCCATTGTTCTCGGTACTTTAATCCATCTAGCCTTTCTCACGTGTGATACCTGGTTTTTTCAACAAATGGTTCGTTCTCTAGTTGCCACTGAAGTTTGTTGTGAATTGCAGGATCAAGATTCAAAGATGCATTCCAGGATGCAAATTCTTACCTTGCCATAGAGCCTGTTTTTGAGGTACAACGATGACTTTATAGAGCTCACATAGTTCTTGGCTGAGAAATCTTTGTTTCTACTGCATGCTTCTGCTGCTGTTCATTGGCACTTATTTATCAACTTTTGTCTGGTTTGCCTTTTGTGTTATTCATCTCAGAGAGAAAGATATGTAATTACATACAATCCTTCCAATGGTAATATATATGCTCTGTTCAAGGATGAAGCAAAACCCGATGACATTTTGAAAGCTACGTTCCATGTGAGCAAAACTGATTTTCTTGTGTTACATGAATGGAAAAGTTCATATTGTTGTAGAAGAAGCTAATTTTTCTAGTGTGCAGGCTAATGTCCTTCTGCATATCATTCGTTCATCAAACGGGAACAGGTCTTCCAGGAGAGAAAATGTAAATGATCCTTCAATTTTGCTGCCTTCTTCAACCAATTTTGAAGCTCATATTGCAGACTCTTATAAGATGGTCTCGGCTTTGTATGCACCGTTTAAGAGCAAAGCTAAAGAACAGGTAGGTGATGGTACTTATATGTTATTAGTATTTAAACAATTGCAATTTAGTGTTGAGATCGTCATGCTGGCTAAGCACCTGAAATTTATGTGTTCGAGTATGTATGCCTAACACAATAAAACACCTTGTTTCTGTTGATCCTGTTAGTGGTATCTTGTTCAGGTTGTGAGCTCTAACAACTGTTTTTTTTTAAAAAAATTGGCAGAGAGATTGGACTTGAAGTCATTATACTAGTTTGAATTGGAAAGGTCTGGAATCTCAATTAAATAGATAATGGGAAATAAAAACTAAATCCTTCTACTAGTATTTAACAAATTCCTAGTTTAGACATATGATTAGTTGTCTTTGTTTCATGATGTGATAGTCCCATCATAATTAAGAGGTATGTCTTGTCGTCACAGTTTAGACATATGATTAGTTGTAACATAGAGTTGCTTTCTAGTTTGAAAGTGTAATGGTTGTTGTCTTTTCGCAACCAAGTAGTAATATTTTGGACTGTGTTTTAAATGCATGAATTATTGTACTCCCCCCATCCCAAATTAAAAATTTTAAATATTAAATTTTTATTTACAAAAAGAAAATTTAAAAAATATTTAGTGGAGATATGTGGTCAATGCACACGTGCAAAAGTCAAAGTGGACAAGTAATTTGGGACGGAGGGAGTAATAATTATGCTTTTTCCTGGTTCTAATGATTTTACTGTGCAGGGCTGGGTGATGTCAGAATCTCATCTGAATCCTGGTCGAGCTCGGCTCTGTGGATTGACCAAATGACTGTCTCATATCCATGGGCATTTTCATATCTATCCAGAGCATTCAATTTTCAAGTGACTAGATAGCTTGTATGAACTCAGAGAGAGAGAGGAGCTACTGCACTTGTTTGTGTTAGCACTAGCATCAACCGGATTGGTCATCTTAACGAGTGTCGGATACCTAAAGTAAGGTGCTGTTGTTCCCTATCATATATTAACCGAAGTTGTGCAACCAAGAATGTGTATTGTCCCCATTTTCAGGTTTGTTGGAGAAATCAGCCGTAGAGGATAGATGAAAATGTAACAGGGCGTGTATGCAAAATATAATAAAGCAGTTGTCTAATATTATTGTATTCTCTGTTGATAAGTCAAGCTCGTTTTCATCATTTTGGGCCTGGTTAGGCCTCCTATTATTCCGTGAATGTTATAGATGCCCCCCATATTATAACCATTACTGAACAGGAATATGAAAATTAAGCCATGAGGCCATCTCAAGAGACCTACCAGATGACATGGATGTATATGTTCTTCTCTCGAAAGCTGTAGGTTAGAGCTTTAGTAATTGAATGATTTGAATCTAGTTGAGGTCTGTGACAAGGTTTAAGAATTCTTTAAGAACTCTGCTCCCACATTGAGATTATTCAGGATTGGAGATTGTTAAACTTAAATGTAAGAGTATTTCAAAGTTTGTCCATCATCGAAAACATCTGTAACGTAGTTGATGCTTGTAGATATAGTACACATTTTTAGCTGGCTATTGTACCCTTCTAGTAGCACTGATTCCTTTGAAACATCCAATCCATGGAAAGACCATCGCGCTGGCAAGTGGATACTGCTGTGTTTGACTCTCACAGAAAGTTTAATGCTTTTTTGTACGTCGTCAGCTCTCATAGTGTTTCTGTCAGTAACCATATTCTATTTGATCAGCAACGACAATTATATGACCTGTACGTTCGATATACACAGTGCAGAAAATCAAATCAGTTTTTAGCAAAAAAAAAAAAAAGAAAATCAAATCAAGGTAACTCGATAGAGAAAACTGAGGCCGGGTTTTTACAGTATAGAAGTAAAAGAGTAGATATCTAAATACAATACAAGACACCGTTATATTTATAAAAAATACCCCTTAATTTTGCAAGGGGAAATAGTATGACCTAATGTAAAATCTTCAAGTTCAATATATTATATATTCATGAAAATGCCCCTAATTTTAATGGAGAAATATTATAATCTCATGTAAAATCCAAATGACATATCAGTTCCAACAATACATCTAAGTTTGTATTTTCTGTGCAAATACATTATTTCTTTGTTTTGGAACCCTCTAACAATATACTTCGAACTTTGAAATAATTATTCAGTGTAATAAGAAACATGAAATATCTGTAGACTGTAGCTATTCCGAGGACACACCAGAAAGTTTTGGGAGAATAAAAAATGATTACACTAAGATCAAATCCAATGCAATGCTATTTAGAGGTACTATTTCTATAATATAGCATTAATTGTAGAACATAGTACTCCAATGCAATGGTATAGGAGGTGCTAAAATAGAAAAATGTTATATTTGATTCTATATTTAGAACCAATGTAACTATAATTGTCACATAGACATGCAAGTGAAAAATCAGAGGAAAATGAATATAAAAACATCTATATTAACGAATTCAATACTACACTTTACATTGTTGGTTGAAAAGTTACTTAATTTTACATTTATTGATTCTATTTTGAAATCATGCATTGGAGCATGAAATCTATTTTAGCACCAAAATATACTTTTTGATTTCATATTATATCAATAGCTACATCTATTTTAGTATTAGTATTGGACTTGCCCTAACATAACCTAGAAGAAAGGAGTTGGAATCAATGGTACATATTGATTAGTCAAATTTGATGCATATAACATGAATTATGTAGTAAAGTTTTAAAGAAATTGATTACTAATTAAAGATCACACCAGCATTACAAAGTCAAATGGTATCATCATTGCTAGATAGTGAGCACGACTGGGATTTTGATCTTATTATGGATGTGTTTGAGAGCAGAGACGCTGATATAATTCTAACTATTCCTTTGAATAGTGCAGTAAAAGAGTCTTGTATCGGAGACGAGAAAAGCTGGGTAATTATTCTGTCAAGAGTGCGTATCTACTTGTGCAGGAGCTCAAAAACAATCAAAACACATCACCAAATTCAGGTTTCTGGAGGAAACTATGGAATCTGAAGATAAGAACTTTTTATAGCGAGCTTCAACAAATTGTTTACCAACCAAAGATTTGCTTAGGATGAGAAGAGTTCAGGTTAGCGAGCTTTGCCCTGTTTGTAACGAGTTCTCTGAAACAACTCTCCATACCCTGGTAACCTGTTCTTATGCTGTAACTTGTTGGACACGAGTACATAATTTACCAGTAAATGGAGAGTTCAACTCTTTCTCTCAGTGGCTTCAGTTAGTATTTCAGCAGCAGGACAGAGCAAATTCACATTACTGTCATGGTCTGTTGGATGATTTGGAAACATCGAAACGATCTCGTATGGAACCAACGCAGTTTGGAGATTACAGAGGTGGTGGAATCAGCATACTCTATTCTTAATCAGTGGAGGAGTGTTCAAGATAGAACCTTTGATCAGTTTATGGGTTACATGACCCAAAATGATGGTGATGAACACTGGCACAGTCCTATAATCAGTAGTATTAAGATAAATACTGATGCGGCCATTTTTGAAGAATCAAACTGCTTTAGCCACGCATTCGTGGTTCGAGATCACCAAGGAAAACTAATTGAAGCAAGATCAAAATGTCTTGGAGGACAAATTAACCCTGATTTGGCTGAAGCATTTGGCATCAGAGAGGCTTTGAGTTGGGCGATGGAAAAAGGTTGCAGAGACGTGATCATTGAGTCAGATTGCTTGCAGGTGGTACAGGCTATACGAAGCTCTCTCTCTTGTTTTTCTTATCTGGGAAGAGTGGTTCAGGAGTGTCGTGAAATGCTTGCAAGTTTAAGTAACAAAAACATAAGTTTTAGGTTTGTTAAACGGTCCGCGAATAGAGTGGCTCACTATTTAGCGACGTACATCTGTTCCGTTGCTGATCGTATTTGGGGAGTGGGAGATGTCCACTCCGAGTTTTATCATGTAATGTTGGATGATTTGAGTTTTTAATGAAATCCGATCATTTTATGGCAAAAAAAATAAATAATTAAAGATCATTCTGAAAACTTCAAAATCTAAAATCTCAATTCCCTTAAACTACATTACATAAGATAGTCATTAAATATCAGGATTAGTCTAAAAGAGAAATCTTGAGAGCTGACATAGAAATATATATAATTATATTTAATCTTGAATTTGAATTTGAACAGTAGGAGGTTGAGTAGGAGTGGTGGTGGTGGGGTTCTTCTTAGCAAGATTGTGCTTGTTGTTGTGCATCCAAACCTTGAGAACTCTTCTTTTGATTCCAACTTCTTGACAGAACTGTTGCACCATGCTTTCCTCTTGTTTCTGTATTTTCCACCCAACTTTCTCAGCAAAATCTAACATTTTCACCTTCTGTTCAGGGGAAAACTTTGTCCTAAACCTCTTTTTCGACAAATGTGGTTTAGCTACTACATATCCATATCCTGCATGAATATTATTTCCACCACCATCTTTTTGTTCATCGGATTCTGAAGCTAGAGTTGACCCCATCATCATATTGTAAGAAGACATGATCATCTGGTGGGGTTGTGCCGCTCGCGAAGGAACAAAACTAGGTGTTCCAAAATGATGTCCCAACATAAGTTTCCTCTGGTAACAGTCATATGAAGAAATGGGATGTTTTGTTTCATCTTCTGTTTCTTTCCTGTGAAAGTTTCTATGGCAGTTACAAGCTGAGCATGTAAGGGCTTCTATAGTGCCTTCTTCTCCACTAGGCATGAACTCACCACACCCATCTGTTGCATTTCCTCCTATGGATGCTGCATGATTCTTGAGGCATTCTTTGTATGACACCATTTTTTTGTATGGTACTACATGATCATCACTAGATGGGATTTGAGACACTGAGATTGGGACAATGGGATTTTGTAGAACAGGATCATGATGAATAATAATACCATGTCCATATGTACTGTTAATAGGAAGTGGCATCTCCTCATCTTGATTAGACATCTCCATGGCTTCAAATTAGTTTTTTTCACTTTTTTTAATAAAAAAAAACTAGTGTTTGTTTTGGAGACCAAAAGGGCTAGAAGGAGCAAGACAGATGAGTTTCACTTAAAAAAACTAAATTATTGAGAGATCTAAAAAGTGATAGTTTCCATAATTAAATAAAACTTAGGAGTGTTTTATTACCTTAAACAATAAGCTGCCCTATGTTTGGAAGCACACACACTACATATATAGTTCAAAAATTATGACAGCTGAAACATATAATTTGCTTCCAGACCAATGTGTTTTTTTTTACCTAACCTCAAAAAACAGTGGGTTTAGTTTCTTCAACACAAATGTGGAGCAAATCTTTGAAGTATGAACCAAAGCTAGAATTATAGTAATATCATTCTTAACAGTTTCTAGTCCCTTTACTTCTTTGAAGGGAGCCTAGAGAGAAGATTTGACATTCTCCTGAAAAGGACAATATATAACAAGGAAAGATCAGGGAAAGATTAGAGAAAGAGCACTTTGATTAGTAAACATGCATCAACACAAGAATGCAAACAATGTTTCATCTTCTTCAACATCATGCACAAAACCAGTAGCTAATATGTACTATGCATTAATGAGATTAGCACTCACATAAGTGTGTATTTCTGATGATATCTTGAGCTTGATTACCTTTCATTGCAAAAGACAAAAACTTGAATTAAAGAAGACAATGGTTTGACAAAGTGGAGAAAGGGTGTAGTTTAGAAAAGTGTAATAACTTAGTGGGTGATGAATGGAAAGGAGAGGAGAAAGGAAAGTAGAGAGACAATGCAGAGAGTTTTGCAGGTGGTTTTTTGCTAGTGAAGCACTAAACATAGAGCTTATAGCTGTAGTCAAGGCCAAAATTGGGAGAGAGCAAAATCACAAAATGATTATTATTTTTAATTAAATATGACAACTTCACGAGTGTAAACTTAAAACTTGGTTTTATGTTTGATTTCGAGCTCAACCTATACAAGAATATAGGTTAAAACTTATTAAGATAATAAGTTTGTTTAGACTCGTGAGTTTTGCGAGTCGAGTGATTTGAAACTTGAGCTCAACTTGATAAATTAGCTGAATATATAGTTCGAACTCAAGCTCCATTTGATTATTTGTGAGCTGTATTCGAATATTCAGGAGTGGAGTTTGAAGAGCTTACAACTAATTTGCCTCGCTTACACTCTTAACTGTAACCCGTGCTCAATGTGTTAAGTATTGATGTGAAATTAATTATTTTTATTCATAATGGATCATCGACACAATTTATCGATACAAAACCCAAAAACGATACCAACGAATTTGAATATGATTTAAAATCGACACAATTTATTGAGACAACCCAAAAATGACACGAATGACCCTATTTATGATTTAAAATGACTAGTTAAATATTAAGATTTTATATTCTTTTAATCTTATATATTCGTTTTGTTAAATTAATTATAATAAATTAAGAAGAAAATGAAGCAGACAAGTTTATAAACACAAACATAACTCAAAACTAAAAAAATTCAGCCTCAAAGATTAGAAAAGGTTTTGCAATTAATACAGATATTGCGGCACACTTTGTTACCCGCTTGCCACATCCATATAGCCTATACGTGACAATTTTTTATTTGAATAAAAAAATTTCTTTTACAGAGAAGTGAAGAATCTTATATTGAAGAAATGGGGAGGGAGATTAAAAGAAAAGGTGGGGCACTTGCTTGCTTTGCTTGCACTATCAGGAATCAGGTTAGCACCATTTGGGGAGAGACCAGTGTTGTGTGTCAGACAATTGAGAACTAGCCAGAAAAACATCAAAAAGAAAAACAATAAATTTACAATAATTCTTTATTTGACCAAAAAAATGCAATTGGGGAAGAGTGATATATGACAGTTTAGCTGAAAACAGATGAGTTCTTTTATAATGGCTTATACTATTCTTTAAGACCCAGACTTAGCATATGCAGTAAAAACTTATCATCATGGTTTTCATCAGAGCAAGCCTGAGCCTTCTTCATTATTACAAAATTTCTGAGCTTAGTACATATACACATCAAAGATATTGGCTTCGTTTGGGGTTCCTGTTTCAGCTTAATTATAAGTTACCGTTCTTGTTTAGGCTTATAAGTTATCTATTGGGAATCCCAAACGGACCCCTTATATAATGTGTGTGTATAGAATATATTTTGCAATTTTTTATATGCCATGTGTAACATCCCGTAATTTTTAAAATATTTTAACTATTTTATTTAATATTCTAAATAATATTAGTAGATTATTATTGATTTATTAGTTGCATGTATTTATATTTATTTTATTATTAGAATATTTTAGAAGGTATTTTAGTCAACAAGAGAAATAGAAATAGAGAAAAAAAAGAAAAGGAATAGAAAAAGAAAAGAAATAGATTTAGGGTTTTGTAAGTTACATAGGTATTCTTGGAGCAGCCATAGAGAAGACAGAAAGAGAGAAGAGAAGATGGAGAAAAAGAAGAAGAAAAAGCTTGAGAGGATGAGTTATGGTATCAAATTAGGGTTCGTGTGATGGAGACATCTATATTTTTCTTAAGGATCATTCATGTATTTGGAGGTTTAAGCTACGGATATCTTCGTTACACTCTCTTTGTATTTTTGACACTCTCTTTGTGATTCAATATCGTATGTATATTGTGTATAAATTGTATCCATTCTGATTCTTGTTAAATTCGTATCTCCTTTGTTATTTATCGGATTGTTATGATCTTACTGTTCCTAGAACGGTATTTCAATTATCTATAATTTTCGTTCTTTGGGTTTTCTGAAATTCTGCCTACAAGCATGTTAAAATCTGTCGTTTGTATAATCTGGTTGGTTATTGGAATTGTTCTGCTGTAACTTCAAAAATTCATAGTAAATTGAATATTTATTCAATATTCATGTGTAATATCATTCTGAAAAGGTCTTTCCAAGTTTTTCATTCTTTGTTTACATTCCGCGTCAAAATCTGTGATCTTAGTGTCGTAAATCTCAAAATACTACTGTGATCAGGTGCTGATTCTGTTCTAACAGCTCATATTTGTTTGTTTTCTACATTCGTTTCTTATCCGTTTTTGACGAGTCTTACCATTATGAAAAAGTCTCGGAATTTCCTACGATTTTCGTGTTATGTACTTTTTCATTTGAGTTCAACTTTATATAATAAATTGTCAGTTTTCCGGACCGGTCAAGTCTGATTTTATTTGTAATAATCTGTGATATTAGGGGTATATGATATTTTGAGCAAGATACTTTCAGTTTATTTGTGATATATGTATGATTTGAGAGATTTTGTAAGACATCCGTCATGAGTGGATAATCTCATGCTTTGGCACCACCTATACGGTATATTTAAATTGTATGGCATGTCGCCGGAGTTATGAGACACATTGAGTCATGACTATTGTGTAT
This sequence comes from Oenanthe javanica, assembly GCA_008931105.1. Classification (NCBI taxonomy): domain Eukaryota; kingdom Viridiplantae; phylum Streptophyta; class Magnoliopsida; order Apiales; family Apiaceae; genus Oenanthe; species Oenanthe javanica. Next base: position 86,572 of record QRFB01000419.1, on the reverse strand, counting down.
GTATGTTTGGTCATTTGGGTGACATTGTGTTTTGTGCCGTGTAAACCCCTGNAATATTTAGCGTATGTATTATTGTTTCACTTTAATAGCCAAAAATATATAGGCTATTCTAACTCAATGTTGAGTTTTGGGATGCGGTTTGTATACGAATTTGCAAACATGTCAATTTTGAGTAGGTCTAAAATTTATTAAAATGTGTTGAAAATCAATGTTTAGGCTGAAACGATTAAAAAGTTAGAAAATGGGTTATTTTCGGATTAATCCGAATCGTTTTTGTGTCATTTTGAATTATATTGAAATCAATTGTCTCGCAAATCAAGTTGAGTTTGAGTCGCTTTTTTTGGTAATTAGTTGGGTTTGAGTCATTTTGATATTATCACCCCTTGAATAACCACGATCAAACTGTAGTCTGTACTCTGTAGGTATGAAGGGAAACTCAATTATTTCTAAAATTTAAATTTTCACAATAGTACAATTGTAAAAAGGAAAAGGAGAATAAATTCTAAACCAAAAATTTCTTCTAAAAAGAAAACTAAATGATTAATCTTCTAGAAATTAGGACAATGTGATTTATGTTATTCTGCCCTCAGGTGAAAAAAATGCAGCGGTAACATTTTCAAATGCATAGTGACCTACCACCAGGCACCAGGTATCATGTAATCTTTGCCAAATTCCTACCTTTTTTTTACAAACTCGGGTCAAATCCCGAGTGTTTTTCGAAAATTGGGTCTAAGTCCCGATTTCCGAATCTAAAAATAAGTCAAAATAAACCGACCCAAATGCAATAACTTAGGTAATCCACAAGCCCACCGCAGATCCCAAAAAGATCATGATTTGTTGGTGCACTTAGTAGTAATACTCTTGCTTATATACTGAACAAATTATTTCAATCTACTCAATTTGATACTGGCGTGTTAGCCTATGGGCTATCTGTTCGTAGCCCATAGGCCCAGATCGTACATCTCTAGCCATTGTGTGNTTATCACCCCTTGAATAACCACGATCAAACTGTAGTCTGTACTCTGTAGGTATGAAGGGAAACTCAATTATTTCTAAAATTTAAATTTTCACAATAGTACAATTGTAAAAAGGAAAAGGAGAATAAATTCTAAACCAAAAATTTCTTCTAAAAAGAAAACTAAATGATTAATCTTCTAGAAATTAGGACAATGTGATTTATGTTATTCTGCCCTCAGGTGAAAAAAATGCAGCAGTAACATTTTCAAATGCATAGTGACCTACCACCAGGCACCAGGTATCATGTAATCTTTGCCAAATTCCTACCTTTTTTTTTACAACTCGGGTCAAATCCCGAGTGTTTTTCGAAAATTGGGTCTAAGTCCCGATTTCCGAATCTAAAAATAAGTCAAAATAAACCGACCCAAATGCAATAACTTAGGTAATCCACAAGCCCACCGCAGATCCAAAAAGATCATGATTTGTTGGTGCACTTAGTAGTAATACTCTTGCTTATATACTGAACAAATTATTTCAATCTACTCGATTTGATACTGGGGTGTTAGCCTATGGGCTATCTGTTCGTAGCCCATAGGCCCAGATCGTACATCTCTAGCCATTGTGTTATAATACTAGCTGGTTTCGTATCCCCACCTCCGGACCTAGGGCTTAGTATTTGGTTATAACCGAACCGAACCGAATTATAATTCAATAACCGAATACCGAATAGAGGGAAAATTCCATACCGAATTACAAACTGAAATAATTTCGGTTATTTACCGAACCAAATTATTTATTCCGATTAAAACCAAATACCGAATTTTTAAAAATAAATATATAATAACATAAAAGCTATTTTTATTATATATAATATATATAACCACCTTCGGCAACTTGACGAATCAAACTTTCGAGAGTCAGTTCTGAATAACAGATATGACAACTCGGGTCAAATCCGAGTGTTTTTGAAAAATCGGGTCGAGTCCCGACTTTCGAATCCGAAAATAAGTCAAGGTATAATGACCCAAATGCAACAATTTAGGTCATCCATCGGCCCACCACAGACCCCNCCGATTTCCGAATCTAAAAATAAGTCAAAATAAACCGACCCAAATGCAATAACTTAGGTAATCCACAAGCCCACCGCAGATCCAAAAAGATCATGATTTGTTGGTGCACTTAGTAGTAATACTCTTGCTTATATACTGAACAAATTATTTCAATCTACTCGATTTGATACTGGGGTGTTAGCCTATGGGCTATCTGTTCGTAGCCCATAGGCCCAGATCGTACATCTCTAGCCATTGTGTTATAATACTAGCTGGTTTCGTATCCCCACCTCCGGACCTAGGGCTTAGTATTTGGTTATAACCGAACCGAACCGAATTATAATTCAATAACCGAATACCGAATAGAGGGAAAATTCCATACCGAATTACAAACTGAAATAATTTCGGTTATTTACCGAACCAAATTATTTATTCCGGTTAAAACCAAATACCGAATTTTTAAAAATAAATATATAATAACATAAAAACTATTTTTATTATATATAATATATAAAACCACCTTCGGCAACTTGATGAATCAAACTTTCGAGAGTCAGTTCTGAATAACAGATATGACAACTCGGGTCAAATCCGAGTGTCCGAGTGTTTTTGAAAAATCGGGTCGAGTCTCAACTTTCGAATCCGAAAATAAGTCAAGGTATAATGGCCCAAATGCAACAATTTAGGTCATCCATCGGCCCACCACAGACCCCAAAAGATCATGATTTATTAGTGCACTTAGTAGTAGTACTCTTACTTATATACAAACAAATTATCTCAATCTACTGCATGTGGGACTTGGGTGTTACATTTTTTACCCGCGCCGCCCCGCTGCGTTGTAAAACAATGGAATGCAACTTAATGTTAATATCTTTGACAAATGTGGAAAATAGCTAGCTTCTTGCATTTTAGATTGCTTGTAACTTTAATGTTTTCAGATGGTTGCTTGAATGTGAAAAATGTAGCATTAATGTTTCATGTTTGTCCATCCATGGGTGAGGAGATCTAAAGCTGCAAAACCATCATCTTCATGATTTTTAATGATTTTTATTTTCTGTGTACTCTTGCTTCACCTCCTTTTACTATTTCCGCAAATCTTCCATACAAAAACATGTACAAGAAGTTATATATGTTTGGTTATTCTCATATAAGCGCTTTATGGTGTTGGTACTACTTTTTATCACATTTCCATTTTGTATGGTTTAATTTGTCGCACGGTGTAATTTATTGAAAAATCAAAAGAGCAACTAGTATATCTTAGGACTTCGGAGAAAATTTATGATTGTAACAATTTTTTAACAAAAAAAAAAAGAAGATTTAATAACAACTTACTCGACAAGCTGTCGAAACTGATAAATTGTAATTTTATCGAAAATATCATTTACGAGTTTTAGCTGTTATGGTTTTACAATATACGAGTTGTAATCGGGACAGGTGCATATGATTAACTATGTGTATGAGTGTAAAATGGCATAAGTATGTACACATGTTTTATACAATAGATATATGATAATAAAGGATACAACTAGTAGGCGTTGAGAACATTCCCAGAGGCCAGAGCTTTATAAAGTTTGTCTTGTGGACCTTGTGGTATAAACTGCAAAATGCAAAGGACCACAAGAAGCACAGGCGCACAGCCCAGCATTCCTTTTGGCAAAGTCATGAGGGATTTAAAGTATGTTTAAGGACAAAATTGCATGCAAAGAAAAAGACTTGAGCACCTTTTCTTTACATTTACTCTTAGGATCCATTCAGAATATACATACATTTCAGAAATCAGATATCCCCTTGCACCCCACAGAATAGTGGACATTGCTAAAAGATAAAGATTACCAACAGCTAGCTAGCCATCCCACACACACGATTCTTTAACAATGGTACTCAACATCTACTACAATTGTAAAAGTTTTTTCCTCAGAATTAAACAAGCCATGGCGATCGGGTTTCAGGGCCTCACAGTGTCATGATCTCGGTTACTTTTATGTAAAAATTTAGCAGAGATGCGGTGAATTGTGTAGCGATAAAACATGACATGAACGAAGAAATCAACGAAGATCACAAAGATTTGGCAAAAATAATTGGACAAGAAATTTATAATTAATTTTCGAACCTAGTTTAAAACTAGGTAAGATTTACTAATATGTACTTGTATAGGATACATAATAATTCATAACAATAAACCAACTTTGAACCCTTTGAACAGCACAAACCAATCTACTTAAGTTCTTAACCTCCATTANGTACTTGTATAGGATACATAATAATTCATAACAATAAACCAACTTTGAACCCTTTGAACAGCACAAACCAATCTACTTAAGCTCTTAACCTCCATTAATTAATATATTTTGGTTAGATTTTTGTGTGCATAACAGTATGCATTATAATATCAATATTATACGTACATGGTACATCTGGTACACTATTATGTGATTTATGTAGATCTGTTATCGCATATGAAAACACTTTTATATATAAATAGTGTGTGTACAGGATACATGCAGCATGTCAGGCGTTGAGTATGGCGTGTAAGAAAGAAGAATGAAGTTTCATTACTCGCTCACGTATTGTATTCATTATTTCATGTTTACTGCAATTTCAGTAAATGTCTGGTACTACCACTCATGTATTTGCACATGAGCAATCATATAACAATTATGAATCTCTTTTTTTTCTCCAAAGAAAAAAGAGAAGTTAATTTTGAATTAATTTGTTTTCAACCAAGCAAATTATGGTTTGGGCCAAACTGCAGGTGCATTTGATTTCACTTTTGTATCCCAACACTTACCTTGAGCATATTAATATACCAACACACCACACAATTTTGAACGTCAGGCCCGACTCTAATATATTTGACAGATACCTTTACTACCCCGTCCATCGATAAACTTGGCCCTGAGATTAGCAGAGTCGAGTCCACTTGCAGTGAACCCCACCTTTATTTCCTTCCAACTAAACACCCCTAATCTAGTATTAGCATTCGCCGTCTCTGTTTGGGTTGGTTTCCAGGTACAAGTATATAAAATTAACTAAGGGTGAGAATTCAAGCTCATCACCATCACTCGAAATGCTGGGGAAATGTGAGCATTTGCCTCTGATTTCATCAAGGAAGAAATAACCAAGGGACATCAGTAAAAAGAACAAGGGTATTTTTATACAATGGGAATAACTACAACTAGTGGGAGGTAAATAAAAAAATTATAAACTACAAGAAGATATTGCCACGGTCATGTGAAATTAAAATTTTATTCCTCAAGTAATTACCCGAATGTAACATTAATAAAAGTTACCAAACAATCTGTCATTTCATACCAGATCAGCCAATGTAACCTTAACACGTGTCGCGGAACCTTTTTGTGCAAAGCTAATCAAAATTGGAATACAACCAAACAAGTCATGCCCAATATTGAGGTCAGACTACTAATATCTACTGCAAGCAACCTTATACAACTCAACTCTAGACACGTTATACATCATCATTATGGTATAGTTCTCATCTATCATTTTCTCAACAACATATTTCTAAACTCATCATTTGATTTTGGCTGCTCATCTGCAACTTCCTCACCCCCATCAGGTTTCCTATTGATGTTGCTGGTATAACCAAGTGGCCTGACATTCCTCGGAACTGCAAATGTGTTTTTGCCCTTCATCTGCACCTTCTCNACACACTAAATCAAGAATCTAGCACAGTAAAACAGTAAACAACTAGGTTAATAACTTTGCCCTTGATCAGAATGAGGACCCTTGTTTCCCTCGGATATTTGAGTAGGTTCTCTTGATTCAGATTTCCCTGCCAATTTAACTGTTCAGGTATTGAAAGAAAACATTATACAAATATAACATATAAGAGTGCAAGGATATAAATTTTCACCAGAAATGCAAAATAGTCCTACAAATTAACCCAGTACTAAAAATTCACAAGTTACAATAGTTTCTAGTACCATACAAGTAAACTGTAAGATTGGAAGATGCATGTATGATTGGCTGCATATTGAGGGGCAATGTCAGATACCAAAGGATAACACAAGCTTGTCAGTAAAATTTCTAACAAGGACAACATAAAAACCAATATGTCTTTAGAAAGCTTCACTTCTGATAAGTACTCAGAAAAAATCAGATCTATTACAATACCATGTTTTGTCGATCCTTCCTTTCTACCCTGCTTTGGATCTGAACGCGCAATGCTTACTTTCTTCCCAAGAAAAATCCGCTTGTTCTTTTTCAAGGCTGCAACAAGATGCTCGTCATCCGAAAAATCAATGTATGCCAAACCCTACATGAGTGACAGGCACGAGCATTAAGAAACATCCACACATCGGACCCAAAGAGATAATGCATACACATGTCATTCAAGATTGCAGTTAACTGACTAGGCCCAGAAAAAGTGACAAGCACTACTACCATTAAGCATTAACATTCAGCTAATGCAGTCGTCAAACATCAATGTTAGATGCATATGATAATAATCACTTAAAATGGACATTCCAAAAGAGAATGAAGTGCTAAATATAGTGAACATGTTATGGACAAAGCTTTGCACATGGAGGTAAGAGCTGAAATCCAACAAGTTTCTTTGACCATCAACGAGGGGAAGTCAAAGTGACTTCCCACACTCATGTATCACATCTATTCACAGGGCAAGGCAAATATGAGAGAGAGCATGCCATTCACTATTCATTTCACCGATGTACTTTTATGCAACTTTTTTTCCCTTGTAATTCAAACTTAATTTTAAGAATCTAAGAAATAGCCTAGTGGTAAGATGTCTCCCTTCATTTTTATCCATGTCACAAAAAAATGGGTTCTTGCTCAATCCTCACATGCTCATCTCCTATATAAAAAAGAGGGGGGGAAATAGGATTTTCTGTTGAAGATGTACATACTGTTCGGTGTCATGTGTTATCAATTTATCATCAATAGGCTTTGAAAACTGGAAGTGATGAATATTGATCACTCCCTTGGTGATGCTCTTTTGCCCAATGTCTCAGCTCTAAATCTCTAATATCAGATCATTCAACCATAAACCACAACAAACACCCCAGACTTGTTTCTGAGTTAAAACTGAAATTAACCAACTACATTGGCAGTGAAATTGGATTGCGCCAAATTTCTAAAATTGGAACCAGTGCAGAATATTTAGTCTTATATATATGGTCCCAAACTAGTAACAAAGTTACATTTAAAAGAACGAAAAATCGAAACAGCAGGATAGACTTACCCTTGAATTGCCAGTGAACTTGTCCTTCAATATTCGCACATCACCAATTCCACCAACATCACTGAAGAAATTACGTAAATCTTCAGATGTAGCCTGTACAAGCCCTTGTCAGCCCAACCTATAATTACATAATATTGTCTCTGCTACTTGTATATTAATTGATCAAATTACAACAAAAAAAGGAGGTTAAAGCAGAACATGCCTTGAGGTTAAGGTTTGATACGAAGGCAGTGCACTTATCATTGTAATGTCTGGATTTGGTAATACTCGAAGCTTTTGTTTCAACATCATTTTCTCGTTCTGGCTTGCTTACTTGGACTTCAGAATGTTCCTTTTCATTGACCACATCTGAAATTTTCAGTTGATTTTTATCAACATTGTGGGATTTCTTTAGGTTTTGAGTTGTTCCCTTCTGCCGCTTTGCTGGCGACTCTTCACTGTTAACACCTGGAACTGGCTTCCTTTTCTTCTCTTTTACCTTACTGGACATATCTGTCTGATCTGTTGAAACAGCAACATATTTGCTATCTTGCTGTAACCTGAACAACTGCAGCTCAGCGAGACGAGGAGTTACCTGTGATTACATGGCAAAACTAAGCATCCCAAACAGTTTGAAAAGCCTGCATGTCCAGTCATCAAAACAAGTCCGCACTCTAATCACAAACTAGTGTTTTAAACAGGGATCCAATTAAAGTAGAAAATCTGAATTCACAAAGTTAGAAATTCTTGAAAAACCACCTTAAGGACTCTCGAACCGACGAGGACGATTAGCATAGGACCCTGCCAGAAAGATACTAAAGGAAAACCCAAAATAATATTTTCTTATAGACATTGGAAAGAGTAGATCCTATATACGACACAAGGGTTAATTACAATGCATAATAAAAAAAAACTTTATTACAAATGACATTAAATTCCTTATGATAATCTAAAAAGCAGATTGGATAAAGACTATAAAGAGTCCTAATAACAAAACTCTGAATTTAGTATGAGAGAAAACTAAGCAACACAACATCTTCTTGTCACTATTTCTCACTTGAAATGAAAAAAAAATCTATTTTTTTTTGTTTCAATTGGTAAATTATGAAGTCATCCTTCGAAGATACATTGCAAATAGTAATCTTCAAAATAATTTATCTTAAAAATTAGTAATTACTGCCCTTTGACTCCTGAATTGAATAACAAGATTAGTAGATACCTAATTGAAATGATGCAGGACAAGAATTTAAAAATTAATATTTCAAGGAAAAACAAGAATAAACGATGATGAATAACGTGAATAAAAGGTAGAATTCGGGCTGCAATCATTAAAGAACAATTACCCCCCAAAGCCGCATAAGAAATGACATAAATGACCACCACAAACATCTATTGAAATTCTCAGCAGTTTGATATTTATAGTCTACAAGCTCTTCAATACCAGAAAACTACATAGTAATATAGAGCTCAAACCCCAAAAAACATAACATAATTGACTAAGGCGTACAATCACATATGCTTCAAACAAATAAACTGAAAGTAGATGTAATAACAATAATCAAACCAAAATAAATTTTCTAGTTCATACTAATTCTAATCCCGACTTGGGCATAAAACAATGACATCATTTTATTCATTAAAGACATCAATTTAACTAGTTAACACTTAATAATATATATACAAACTTCTTTTTATCTTCTCATCACCAAACCTTCAGTGCCAATGTCGTAACTTATGTACCCAATACCTTTATTACCTAAATATGTTATGGGCTACGGCATCAGTCTTCTCAAGATCAATAAAAAAATATTTCTACACTGTTTGTTTGTCAACTACTTTATCAAAAAGAGAGCAGCAGTCCTAAAACCATGGTTATCATGACACCAAGTCGAAACTTGACCCTGAGTACCTTCGAGAAGACTAGGCGACAAATCACCCAATTAGTCTCTAAAAGTCGACAAGTAGTTCATACACACATGTTTACTAGATTTAATATATAATATAGTTGAACACATTTATTTCACAATTTAAATTAAAAGTATAGAATACAAAGTGCAAATTAAGCATAGTTACTACATGATAACATACAAATACCAAATATCAAACATGTTCAAGCATTAGAAAACATACGTAATGACGAAAATCAAGCAAAGTAAACCATCACAATATTATGTCCATCTTCATCCCTTTCTTGTGTATAGTCATAGGTGAAATAAGGCAATTGTACACCATAATCATGGTTAACACAGCACCAAGACTGGTGTCCAAAAGCCTTTATGCCCATGTACTACGTGATAACAATGTCTAAACATTTCTCAGTTAAATTTTTACTATTACTGATATTGCTTCTTCAGTGCCTTCACTAGTATGTAGCTACATCGAATTTTGGTTGGCATTACTCTTATAATTTTTTAACAGTTAATATGATATGCATACTTCATGAACAAGAGTTCATAAATGTAGGTAAACGACATTATAGATTCTCATCATCATACATAAGTTCGTCAAGTTTTACACAGAAAATCTTATCATAATACAACCCTGGTTTGTAACATGAAAAGAGATCAAAATATGTGAATGTAGTCATGCTTCAATAGTAGTAGCTCTAATATGCCTCGACTGAACAATAAAAACTATTAAATTTATCTGGTTTGTAATTGTAAGAGTTCCCTTGGTGTTACAACTTGCATACCGGGCTCACAAAAGATAAGTATGAGGCAGTACACAAGATTTATCATTTCCTTACTTTCTAATTTGGTCCTAGTTCCCTTTATAATAGTGTTTAATCTTCTGTAGAAATTTCTGTTGACTCCAAAACCAAGAATAAAATGTGTTCTCGTCAAATTCCTACAATTTATGCTACAGTGTTGTATCATTCAATTCTCCTACTACTTCGTCTCATCATCCCTCCATTCTCATCTCGTTCAATCTCTTTTCATCATTCCATTCCACTAACTTAATTCAAAATCCCTCATCCATTCCCACACCCGTTAAAATCAAAACAATGAAGTAATACAGTTATATATTTGATTAATTTATTCACACAACAGATTAGATCGGGAATCAATAATCTGGTATGATAAAAAGCTATATGCAAAATAAAATTGACATAAAAACAGGTAAACTAATTGAATAAAATAATGGTACCTTTTGCACAGCATGATCAAGATCTTGAAGTGTTCCAAATTCTCTCTCGAAGCATATCCAGGAATTGCATACGTCCTAATTGATTATGTTTGTTTAGCAAGGCATTATATAATTTAGAATGTAGAATGTGCATCCACGTAAACATTCTTTGCCCAAGAAAAAAAAGAAATCAACAAATTACATCATATAACAAGTGCAAGTGCATATGGAATTCATCACAATAAAGTTTCAGTTAGATAATAACCAAAACAAGAACAAAGGGATAATGGGATCATAACATCAAACCCACAAGAAAATATCTGCAGATATAATGATGCTTGGAGTAGCGAAATAAAATGGTGCCTGGAATAGGACAAGCTCAACATTAAAACAAGATTACCATAAAAACAAGATGGGACCTACACCCAATTATTAATTATGTTAACATGAACTCATTAAGTATTTATAAGATAAGGCATAAAGTCAGAAGAAAAACATGAAGAATAACAGGAGCTGCTTCCAAATGCCGCACTAGGGTACCAAAAGGAGATCAACAAGGAAATGGAGAAGAGCAAACAATATTTCAATAAGATTTATCAATGTCCTACATCTTGAAGAATTAGACCCCTTTATTCTAAATTTGCATCATCTAATTCTGAATATATTTAAGGTCCTCCTATTAGGGGCTATACAAAATACAAACCAAGATTAATATAAGATGTATCAATCACCAACGCAGAATAACAAAGGAAGATTCGGAGGGTGTGAGATAAAATAACATATTAAATATAGCTAAAAGATGAACAAAATAAACCTCTGAGCCTGTTCCAGAAAATCTTTTACTGTAACACCTCTTATAAAGGGATCTAGCATTGTTGATGTGGCCAGCTTCTATTTCCATAGCTATATAACCTTGCCAAGCTTCATAAATGGAACCACTTCAAGATAAAGTAGATATGTTACAAAAAACTTCCAAAAACATATAAGAAGTGGATAAAGACAGCTAAGCAAACCTGTTTTTAAGCAAGCTTTCCCACACCCCACGAGCTGCAACTATGTCTTTTCCCAGAGAACATTCTAAACGTGCCCAGTAACTATACATACGCAATAAACTGTCTGTGTTGTTCAGCTGAGGAGACAAGTAATCGGAGGCTCGCTGCAATAAGGGAAAGGAAGAGAATTGTTAGGAATTTATGTAGTCTTGATGATAAACTTAATCTTAGAATCATAGAAATTATTTTGTAACTAATCAATTGATACATGTTATAAATATCAATTGATTAGGGAGTCATTTATCAGTTGAAATGTTTGTATTAATCAACTAATAATATGGATGTTTTATTTTAAATGTAACATGGTTGTACTTGGTCTTAATCAATCGATGAGGCTAGATCAATTGATAGTGTTTAACTCATCAATTGATACTGGAGTAGATTGATAAATGTCATCATGTATGTCTTAGACTGTCAAATTGTAAATATTTGAAAACAGGAAAAATGTACAAGTGAAGGATGATTAATTGATATTGAAGAATCAATTGATATCAAGCCAATTCAAAGATTGAAGACCATCAACTGATAAGAAGACCCATCGATTGATAATATCAATCAATGAATATCAAGATCAATTGAAGGACACCAGTTGATGGATACAAGGAAGAATCAATTGATATGTCTAACAGCAAATTATCAATTGATAGGGATAGCACAAAAGACAAAATGTCAGGAATCTTCAGACAAAAGTAAGCTATGGAAGACAGTCTACATTGAATGCGAAGACTCAAATTGAAGCTGTCTTTTCTAGATTAAAGAACTTTCCCAAAATGGGAAAAGACAGAAAGAAAAGATAGTTTAGTAACATTCCTAGAATAAGTATTTTTGTTTGTATTCTATTCTTGAGATTGTAAACACTCTTGTAATATATAAACAAGAGTGGTAGCATTGTTAGAATTGTCTGAGTTAGAATATTTCCTTAGAATCAATTGTTCAAGCTAAAAAGCACTTGTAAGAATAGTTGATTCAATTCTAACTTTGTAAAAGCATCTAGGTTTTTCAACTTAGGATATTTGAGCAATCAATTCACTGGTGGAATAGAAAACCCACCAGTAATTTTTTATATGTTTTCAAAGTTTTAAGTTCTCAGTTTATATCAGTTTTAATATCACTTCTCAAACACTCAAACACAATAAAACAAATATTAGTCTTGTAAAGCTTTGGAAAAAGTTTCAACCCCCATTCTACAAATATTGACATTGTTAAGGGACATATAACAAGAATTGTCTTAAGGCTTAGCAAGCATCTAGTTACCGTCAAGTTAATAATCGTAAATGCATTTTGAAAGATATATAGGTTCCTGTTCCATTACTGTGAAACAACATAATTGCCAAATTTCTTGTTTTCTTTATGAATTGAACATTGTATACATTCTGGTATATTAATAAAGCTAGAAAAGATACCCACCAAAGAACAAGAACCACAAGTTTCAAGGTTAACAGCCTTAAATATTATAAAAAACTCTGGTGAACAGCGGTGAGAAGGACGCGAATGATATGGCTAGCTTAGCTCTTAAAAATCATGAGGTATTGATTATAAATATAATCATGTAACTGCAAGATTTTTTTGTGAACAAAATTCATAATATTGCTCTGGTTATATGTTACATTTAATAATATATAGAGAGAGAGATGGGAGAATAAGGTACATAAGGTTGTATAGTTATCTAACATGGCTGTTAACATTTTCTGATTAAACACAGGGACTGTTAACATTTTCTGATTAAACACAGGGACTCAAGTTTGGTTACCAGCACGGCGCTATAACAATTACATATACATAGGCCAAATTTTAACAGTAAGCACTAACGACATCTGACAGATTGTTCTAGTCAAGCCATTTCAGTGAATATTTCAACAACGTGAAACGATTTGCTACCGTTTTGCAGTTACACTGGTTGAACCTGATGGTCCAGGCCTATTATAAAAAAGTCTACCAGGACTTAGCATGCAAGTTCAACACAAATATGCCTGCAGGTTGGTTGTGTTCCTTGTCCCCTACAAACAAGTCATGAAGGCTTTAACTGCATTTAGGACTAAATTGCTGGACGATGAAGTGTCGTAAACATAATGCACGGGGACTCCATATCATGGAAAAAGAGTCCGGCTAATAAATTTTCTCTAAACCCTCAGAATTCAAACTTAAAGGGTGCTCTGCTGCTCTGCACAGGTTAATAGACACTGAGGTCACATCACCAACTATTTATTAATTCAATTACCCCTCAAAATGTTTTCTCACTACTTAACAAAGTGAACTGTGTTGATTTCCTTAAAGAATTTTGCAGAAGTCAGAAGCTAAAAAGATTCTTCCTGTAGTATAGTATCCCATATGATCCCACGCATACCCACCACTAGTATGACGTACTGCAAGGTTGACAACCACAGCAACTAGTATAACACAAGATATATTCAGGAGCATCATGGCACTTTTTTGAAATTTAGGAGTATAACAAGTAATAACCAACAAAAACTAAATTTATTTTTAAGAAAATTTTCAAACCTGAAATGTGTCCCTTATAAGAGCATATTCCATGTTGGGTTCCCCATTAATTGAAAATCTTCTTCTTAAGCCATCAACCCTCGTAAGAAATATATCCAAGTACTGAAATAACAATCAAAATATCAACCAAGCTTTACTACATATTCAAAAAACAAATATATCTAACTCCAACAATAATTGTTAAGGAATGCAGTAGATGCCAGTCTCTACCATCACTCCAACTCAAAGTGCAACAAAAAGAAGACTTGTTCTAGTAAGTGAAGACATATTCCTACAACCACCAAACCCCCAGGACGTCTGCTGCATATAGAAAAGATGTTGCAATCTCTTTGATAGGTACAAGCACAAGGCATTAATGCAGAAATCATAATTAACCAGTCAGGTTGTCGAGGATAAAAAAATTGTTAAACTCATATTTGATTAAAAGTCATACGGCCACCAACAAAATTAAAAAAAAAACTGATTATATAGATAATACATCTTTACCTCGTCAAGGTTTGAAAATGTACAATTCAGGGACTTCTCAAAAACCTGAGATATCAAGAAATCAAGTTAGGTTGAATAACTTCGTACTAGAAAGAAAAGATAACCAAATGTAACAAAGAAGAGTGTAGAGTCAGATGTACAAATAAAAACATATTGATTCAAGAAATAGACTACATTTTGGTTGGTGTTAATGGCTGAATGCATTTATTACTATCTGACATAATTATGGAAAATTAGAAACTACATACTTGTGCGCCAGAATCAGAATCTAAAATTTAGTTTTAGTTAGAGAATATTATCCTGTATATTATTCGGTATATAGGTATGCGTAGTAAACTATTAATTAATCAGTATTATAATCACAACATTTATGCTGTTTCAGATGGCTAAAACCTTGACTTAATAAACATAGAATCTAGGTCGAAACATAGGATCCAGCAACTTGGAAATGAAAACCTTACAATGTATTTACTATAGTCAGTTCTGAACAGAATTTAACATCCGACAAAACCAATCAAATCCTTTTTCTGTCAAACCAAACCTAACCAGAAATACCCTGTATATTCCACTTGTAAGTGCAGTGTAGGGAGGGTGAGATGTGGGGAGACCTTAATCCTACTCCTACAAGTAGTCCTAGAAGTAGAGAGTAGATAAGCTTCCCAGGAGCAGGAAAAACTTGTTATCCTACTAAACAACGTGGCAGACCGTGTATGTCTCGCATATAGGAAACATTAAGAAAGAGTGGATGAGCTTCCCAAGAGAAGAAAAACCTAATTATCCTTTAAAGTAGGCAGGACATTAAAAGAGGGGGGGGGGGGATTGACAGGTGAAAAGGTCGCTTGCTCATAAAATTATAGAAGACATACTTTAGTGATCCACGCATTCTCCCAGAATAATGAAGTAGCCAAAGATTAAAATATCATTCAACAAAATTTGTTTTTTCTTACACGAAGAAAAGTAAATTAAAAAAAGGAAACAAGAGAAACTTACAGCGGATATATCTGCTTCTGAAGCATGCAGACGCTCTAGAATGAGCAAGTACCGCACCCATAATTCTTTAACCCATGGACAATTTTTTGTAGCTCTACAATATACATCTTTCACTAATTTTGATGCCTGCGACCGGACATGCACCATTAATTGGTAAATCACTAGTCAAAGAAACAAACTGAAACGAGTCTAGGGGGGTAGGGGAACCTTCAAAGTTCTGTCCAGGTACTCTGTATAATTTAACCAGAGATCAGCAGATATGGGAAATTCAGCTATAGCACGTTCATACAGTATATGAACTCGAGCTGGATCTCCAGAAGTCTGTTCGAATTTCAAGTATGCCTGCAGAAACATTATGTTATTTAAATTATCATACTAATATTCAGCAAATACAAACTCATCAAAAATTAGTCATATACACGTAACTACTAAGATGGCCTTGCATGTATGTCTAACTAGAAAGTAGTATTCTAATCTACAGTAAAAAGGATGCAAAACAAGAAAAGTTGTTCATGTTTTCAAAAAAAAATTATTCATTACAATTCATGGCAGATTCTAACTAGAAATACATTTACATCAGATTAAGAGGTCTGATAATCTACTTTAGTAGTTTCAACTAATCAGTTAATCTATTAGTATAATAGTTGCTAATATGCCTATAAGCAACACATCTCATCCTAGGTTAAGCATTATCTTAAATGTGTAGCGAAGACCTTCCCAATGACACTTGCCCCTTAGCTATAAAGGAGGATGCATATAACTTATATTGATGCCTGACAAATTATCTCAGCCTTCAAAATTGTTACTACAGCAATGAACAGCCATACTAACGCCGTCTTGTTGGCAAAGAAAAAATCTAATCAAGGAAAGAAAAAATAATGCACTTTGAATCTTTTTAGGTCCAGTTTGTGATCCTAGTTCACTCTACTGTCTAAAAGTTATTAGGTTTCCACCGAACTTCAAGGATAAGATACTAAGATAGTACCTAGTTACCAGTTGCCACCTATTAATTATTGTAACTTGTTAACTTATGACCAACAAACTATTAACTGCTACCACTTTCCACCTATTGTTAAATTTTCTTTGGAGTTGTGGTTACTGATCACAATATAGCTAGGCAAGTTTTATGTATGCTTGTGCGTATATATCTAATCTTTTCATATATGTAAGTCATCATTTCCCAAAAATGTGCCCTACACATTGCCCTCACGCTGCAGGGACGAGTTTGAGGTTCATGCTTTAAAAAAATTATAGAACTAGTAGCAAAGAGTACAAGAAAGGACCGAGACCAAACTAGTATCAGGCTCGTCACTTAAAATATTATATTCATTCTAATAATGAATAAAAAGTCATGGGCAGTTACCATTTACCAGTTGCCGCCTATTACTATTGTAACTTGTTAGCTTATTACCGACACATTATTAACTGCTACCAGTCTACCACTCTCCACCTATTGTTAAAATTTCTTTGGAGTTGTGATTACTGATTACAATATAGCTAAACTAGTTTTATGTATGCCTGTGCATATATATATCTGAATCTTTTCATATATGTAGGTCTTCATTTCCCGAAAATGTGCCCTACACATTGCTCTCAAGCTGCAGAGACAAGTTCGAGGCTCGTGCCTTAAAAAAATTATAGAACTAGTTGCAAAGAGTACAAGAAAGGACCGAGACAACATTGTTACTCACATACCATATATTCTTGAAGCTTTTCTAAATCGGTTGATTCCTGTTTAGATACCAAATCTTCAAAATGAACACGAGTATTCAGCATCTCCAATGCCTTCTGGTAGGCAGAGGAAGTATGTGCAGCAATCCCATCCAAGCTGCTATTATTAAGATCAATACTAGTCCCTTGATCAGCTTCCCAAGACTTGTAGGTGAGAAGAGTTACCTCCAAGTCAGTATGGGGGACAGACAGTTGACGATGAAATATATTTCGAATGCGCTGGTCCTGTTTTCCTCTTGACTACAAAACCAGAATCAAGAAATCCTAATTTACAAAATAAGAAAAGACAAACTTACATAGTTCTTCTGCCAAAGGTGACAAATAAACAGGGCAAATGTAATGAATTATAATCACAAAACAGCCAAAATGAAAAACAATTTCCAGAAAGAGGAATAACAAAATTAAGATTTATGTTCAATAGCTTACTATAAATCTTTTCAAGTTTGACTACACCTATATCCAGAGTAATAAAACTGGATCTCACCTGGGGTTTGCATGCCTGTTTTCTTATGGCTGGATGTAGAACTACATAGAGATTAGAGAGTAGGGGATAAACACTTCTGACCACAGAGAATCAGAAGAAACCAAATAAATCTGCCTATTTGTTCAAAAAAACCTTCAATCTATGTTACTCGGACTCTTCATTTTACCCTCGAGTACCCGCGTCGGACACTCGACACTCAGACATGGACACTTATTTTAGGTCAAAAACATGTATATTTTTCAAAATGTTTCCGAGTCCTATACTTGGACACATATCCATGTTGGACACTTCTAGCCGAGTCCGAGTAACATAGCCTTCAATCAATTTACAAATTAATTAATCCCCTCATCCCCACGAGCTCTCTCTCTCTCTCTCTCTCTCTCTCTCTCTCTCTCTCATTTACATAACTTCTAATAGTTCTTGTCATTTGTCCCCAATCCTACCGGTCCGCCATGATGTGGTTTAGACCATTAACGGTTTACTAAGTAAGGACGAGACCTATACGAAACAAGTGTACATAATTGGCAGAAAATTAAAAGATTTAATAAGGATTTTAACCCAAACCTACATATTCTTATACGGTTATACTAACCTCGATATCTGTCTCGTCCATGGTGACCAAAAGTGCTTGCTCAAATTTTCGATATGCTTCCCAAAGTTTACATCCTTCAGTAATATGTAAACCAGCAGCGGTAAGAGCACGCTCAAATAAGTTTCTTATCTTCAATATACCCGTAGGAGAACCTTCACGGGCAAATGGATCATAGTCTTGAACAAATTTAATGTAGTCAAACCACAGAGATACAGACTGCACAAAAAAAACAGAGGTGTATTTCATTTCTATGTTGATTACTTGCACATGTGCAATGGAAATAATATTTGTACTTACCATTTAATATCAGGAAATCTTCCAAGTGTTGGACTCCATATTAAATAACCAAATGTGATCGTATCTTTTCATAATATCCAAAATGTTCATTTTATATACAAAGCTGTTACATCACTAGAATTTGAGTTTTAAGATCTTGATTAAATCATATATCTACGGCCTTTTACATTCCAAAATCTTTATTTTAACATACTATAAAAGATTAAACCTCTCTTGGCCCATTAAAAAAATTTGTAAACATAGAGGGGGATTTTTTTTTGGGGGGGGGGATGCACTCATGCACCTCCTACTATCAGCACGAGTCGGGTGATAAACACAGAAGAATAGTTTGTTTTTATCAACTCCAGTTACTGAAAAATATCAGAAACACTATAGATCACACAATAACAATAACAATAATATAACACTTAATGTGTAAAAACCTTCTTAAACTCTAGCTCAAAATATAACACTGTTCTTTCCTTTATAATTACTTAGATAAAAAAAACTTCAGAACAGATCCAATTTCACTTCAAATTGAACTTGTGAGATAACATCTAGGTGAAACAGAATCCATATGGGAAACCAATGTCCAGGTGAAAAAAAAAAATCCTGCAACTTACGAGCTGCACCATCTAAGCAGATAATAAGCAACTGCATGAACTACGAGTAAGAGATCATTTGGCAAATCTGAATGATTCTTTCTGGATCATTAAAATTTCTGAACGATTTAGTTTCTGAATCATTAACATAAATAATAAATAAATCATTTGGTAAATCTGAATCATATATTATCTGAATGACTTCAATATAATTTAATTATTTGAATGTGAAAAATTTATAGGAAATGGAGGATTTAAATAATATAATTTAAATTAAAAACTACAAAACTATAATTCTATACATTTAAAGATTTAATAATTATTTTTAATCTATAATATATAATTTTATATAACTAATACAATAAAATTATTAAAAATAAAAGTGGGGGGGGGATTTTATCACATACAGATCACCACGTCACAAGCGTAATACGTATATGAATCATTAGGCTGGAATGTTGTGTCTTAATCGTTGAGCAGCTTCTCCCGTCATTCAGGATTTAAAAATATAAAACAAATAATCTGAAGCGCTCAGAAGCTCTCATTCAGTTGAGTTGAGCTTGTTAAGATGTAAACAAATGACCCCTAAGACTAGTAGTTGTTTGCCAGATATTATTCATCAATAATTATTATTGTTTTTTCCTCATTCTGCAGAAAAGAATCTTCGGTATCACGTCTTATAATTTATTTATTTATGAAAGAAGTAGAGCATGATGGAACTACATTAGAAAGTACAAGTAACTTTTAATATGTTAGCCACAGTATCTAAAATTTTGAAAGAAAATTAAGACATATTAGAAGGAGCATATAGAGCTTAAATATAGTATTCACGTTGATAGCAATAACTGACCAGATAATCCGAAACACCACGCTCATAAAGCTTCTCAACTGCAGTAAAAGCATCGGATCTGCGTGACAAGAGCAAACATAAAAATGTATAAGAGAGGCTACTAATATAACACTTTCCCCTTGCTGAAAACAACAAAAAACTGTGAACCTCCATGACAAAACCCAAAAAAAAATATCTCTACGGAAACATATGACCAAGCACCTTACAAGTTACAAGTTCTTACAATTTAACCTTCCTGAATAAGTGAATACATATTTAGGTGCCTTTTGGTTCATAGGATTCGGACCCAGTCAATGGGAATGGAAATGAGATTCTAATACAATTTTGTATTGAAATCTCATTCCGATTCCCATGGACCAGGTTCAAATCCCATGATCCTAACGGCACCATAGTCAAAGAGCGATGAAGGATAAGAAATTGTCAATATTCGCAATGTTGTAAAAATACCAAACTACGTGTTCCACCATTTTTACAGTAATACAGTAAAACAACATGAACTTCGGTTAGTCCTAACATAATTACTAGTTACACCATATTTAAAACATGTACTAAATCGCATGCTCTCAGTATTCTGTCCACAACAATCATAAACTAAACTTCATAGACATCTAACTATTACACTACACAGTATGATACTACAAAATTAATAAACAATTGTATCATACAAGCATTCAGAATTATCGACACAGTTAAAATAAATTACCCAGAGCTGATAGAAATCTCATCTTTAACCCACTCCTGCCACATTGCCGGAGTCAATGGAAACAACTCATTCATAGCTTCTCTCGCAACACGTAACTTCTCAATCTCTCCTTCCTTCCTTAAAGCACTTATATACTAGATACAAACAACAATCACACCATTACATTAACATAAACGCTACATATAAACTACATATAAACACAAAATAGAGCATATATGGTAAATGCATACAATAGATTATATGAATATATCATAGAGTGAGATAATTACTTGAACATGAGCATCGTAATTTCCAGGATTAGTATAGAGTTCAGATTCTAGGGTTTGAATTTGAAGCTTAATAGCTTCATCGTCTGAATCGCAGTCCGAGTCGGATTCGGATCTGTTTTTAGGGTCCGACATGGTGTTGTTGAGAGGCTGGTCAGTGTGCATCGGGATTGATGATTCTTCTTCTTCCGCCATAACGTTGGTTTCTTAGGTCTCTGCGAGATTTTGTAAATTGTAAGCATAAGCGAAATGTAACCTTTTTACCTGATAAGTGATAAGTATTGTACTATTATTTATACAAAATTTTAACTCGTGTGACGTAGGAATATTTAATTTTTTTTCCTATTAGTTTAATTATTATATTTTTATAAATTTAAGGAATTTTTAATATATTTGTATAACACAATTTGTTAATTTGTTTAAATTATATATCCATATATATCAATTCGAGGTTGTACATAGAATAATGTTTGGATTTATAAATTTAAGTCATCGTTTTAATAAAATTATTCACATATATAAATTGGATAAATTATATATAATACTCTTTTAAACTTATTAATTTAAGAAAATTATAATCGTGGATATATGAGTTTAATTGAATGGAATACTAACTGACTTATATATCATTTATTATGTTGGTTATGAATTATGTTTTATAATACTTTTAGGAATCGTTTGGTTCACAGGATGGTATCAGGTTGGAATCACGTATCGCGTTAAGGTGGGTTAAGGTGATATATGTATGAAGTATTATGATATCATGTGTTTCGTTGAATGGCGGAATGAATTTATTAGTTTAATATTTTTTTAATGAATACAAAAATATAAACAGTTAATATGAAAAATAAATCATTATTATTTCTCAAACATTAAATAATATCATTATAAATTTTTTATTTCAAGAATTACCTGTAATTTTATAAATAAAGATAATAATTTTTAGTTTTTAATTTAATTTCCCATACATATGATTCTTACTCACCTCCTCCTAAGGTATCAAAAACTCATATTTTATGGGTTTTAAATTTTAAAATTCTAAACCAAATATCATGTATAAGTTTAAAATGAACAAAACTCATACACAATTCCTAAATACCACGAACCAAATGACCCCTGTAGGTTTTGTTCTAGCATAATCTTAAATTGGAGTACTAATTAAAGAACATATATGTAATACATTATATTCTGCAATATATTATAAGCATAATATAATGTAGGAAATATAAGTTCTTCCATTAATACTCTCTTTAATGTTTTTTTATCAAAATTTTACTTACTTTTATAATACGGTATTAGTAGAATATAACGTATAACATATATGATCATCGTTCTAAAAATCGGTAATTAAGGTAACCCAACTAACTGATTAAATTCTCGATTATTCAATTAATTTTTTTAATTAATTTTCGATTAATCTCTGTTCCGTACCTTCACCGACTAATTCCAATTTCCGTCTTTTATATATGATATTCAATTACTACTCAATAAGAGTATGTAATTTTTGCATATATATTCAATACAATTAACTATTATTTTTACAAATAAACTCGTATAAATTAAGTGTATCTATCTCTTTTAAACCCAACTAAAATTTTTGCAAAAAAACCCCCAACTAAAAGCATGAGTCATGATATTCAATTTTTTCCAAATTAAGTAATGACACATATATAATTTGATAAGTTTGTACGACTATATATATGTATGTATATATATATATAATGAATAAACTGGACCAGTATTAAATTGATAAAAATTCTATATTTTTTTTGAATTTTGAATTATATATTTATTGATATATCTTACTTGATGCAATTAGATTATATATTTTTTCCTGGATATTTAGGTTATTTAAATTATAAAAATTATCTATTAAAATATGTAATATAATAAATATTTTAATAATGGGTAGAATTTGATATCATAACAATGATAATATTTGGATAAAATTATTCTCATGCTTATTATATATAATATATAATAACCCTAAAATTATATATATATTATAACGTATTATATGCTATATTTAATAATATATTTAAATATTATATTTATAACTCCTAAAAATATTAATATAGATAAGTTTAAAATTTGAATCTGATTAATAACATATTAAATTTAATATTTATATTATTAATTTAAATATATTAAAAAAATATAGAACTAGCCTATATTAACATTATAATAAAATTTAAAATCTAGAATTTATATTATGAAATATTAAATTGCAATACTTCACATCTGAGAACTCGTAAATTCATAAAGCACACATTCGGAGTTATAATGATGATATTGAAATACATAAAATTCGATCAATTCTGAAATAGCCAGAAAGTAAATTGAATTGAAGTTGCAACTTGACATCACGATTCACGGTAACTTATCCTCTCAAAGGTTTTCATACATATTACGGAGTATAATACATGTTCGGATGTTCGGATGTGTTATTAAAATTAATAATATATATTAAATTTTAATATGTTAATAAAATTTAAATATTAAATTTATATTAATATTTTAAAAGTTATAACTATTAGATTTAAATATGTTATTAGTGAGTATTGAATTTTTGACATTCGGTAGTATTTTGATAAGATCTCTCTTACTCTTATTATATATAGGATATAATTTGAATAAATTTATTAAAATTATATGTGTAAACATTATTAATATAATATTAAAATATTAAATATCATCTTTTAGAAAATATATTTTTTATAAAGTTGTACTAAAAAATACTGAGTAAAGTTCATTGAGACCATCATTTTAGTGGAAACACTATAGACCGAATCAGTACCNTAATATTAAAATATTAAATATCATCTTTTAGAAAATATATTTTTTATAAAGTTGTACTAAAAAAATACTGAGTAAAGTTCATTGAGACCATCATTTTAGTGGAAACACTATAGACCGAATCAGTACTGTTCATTTCAATTTAATACATACGTGCAAAATATAACGTAATAACAAATACACCATACATCGTAATTGTAGCAATGATACATTTACTCATATATTTATGTATTGCAATGATATATTTGCGTATACTATACAATTGTGTACTGTAATGATATATATTACACCATTCACGTACCATATATTTTTGTTAGGCAGTGATACCTTCACTGTCCTGCAATTATATATTTGTGTATTACAGTGATATATAGTTACACTATACACCATTTTTGGATACTGATGATGTAAGAATAGTGTTTTG
The DNA here is from genome assembly GCA_008931105.1 of Oenanthe javanica. NCBI lineage: Eukaryota > Viridiplantae > Streptophyta > Magnoliopsida > Apiales > Apiaceae > Oenanthe > Oenanthe javanica. The sequence continues at coordinate 62,489 of QRFB01000419.1, read as the reverse complement.
TAGTCTAAACGAAACTACGTATGTCGTGCAATGATATTTTTATCCTTCACTCATATTATCAGTGTCATGCAACGATATATTTATGTATTACAATGATATACCGTTACATTATACACCACTTTTGGATACTAATGGTGTAAGGACATTGTCTAGTGGTCTAAATAAAACTACGTATGTCCTGCAATGATATTTTTGTGTTGATCATGTATTAATATGATCGGTTAATCTGATTACTGATAACTGATAAGTAATATACGTAATTTATACGTAATTTTTTTTAGACTGCAAAACACTGTCTTTTTTAGTTCTTTAATCGTATCCGCTAGATGAAAAAATATGGTACGATGTGAATATATGTCTCCACTTTTTATTGGGTCTACATTGAATCCAACTCAAAAAATACTTTTAATAATTTAATTTATAAATTATTTATTATAAAAAATGTCAATAAATAAGAGAATTTCCGCAATTGGATTTATTTGAAATTCCTTACTAGTATGTTTATTTATTAGGTTATATTCAATCTAATGGAGTGGAATGAGGGGGAATAAAATAAAATTTGAACTATTATTTTGGTGAGTTTAAGAAAAATGTTTAAATTTTCATTCATTCTTTCATTCCATTCCATTCCAAATTATTTGAACTAAAATTTTAACCCACATGTTTTGGAAGGAATTCTCATCCCATTTTTAGTTCAATTTACCTACAATCCTCATTATGAAAAATTTTAATGACCTCATATTCATTCATGATTTCACTCATATATTCTTCTTTTTTTTATAAAATTTATATATAATTTTTCACTCCATTCATTTCCTATTCCATTCTCACCAAGTGATGAAGTGAACACGGTTTTGGTGTAATCAAGCGTAAAGACAAAGTTGTAACCTGGACTAGACGTTTTAGAGTTGTATCGGAGGAATTCACGGGATTTTTATAGACTACAAAGATTAGAGCTATTAGTAATGGAATAGAAATACACAAATTTTTACATACCTAGTGACTAATTTCATTCAATTTAAAGAATCTGCATGGTAGAGGCCATGTATTTGATTTAGAAATGAGAGGTATTAAGATTCTGATGGTTTGTAAATTTAATGTTATCAAAACTTGACATGTTCAGAAATTATACTCTTACAGTTTTCTACAGTACTTTTGTTGTATGCACAGCTTGTAAGCGTTTATTTGAATAGTTAAATTCTCATACTAATCAATTAATTTGTCATATCACTAATTAAAAATAAATTTAAATAGTAAGTTAATTATATTATAATAATGATTATAGTCATTTTAGTATTAGTATTGGACTTTACATTTTCATCTTTCATTTTCTACGTTTTCTCTCTGTAATATAGATACATATAGCTTGTGTATATGCATATTACTTAGTTGTCATTTTTTGTTGAATGATGATGTTGTTATCCCACTGTATATCACTTTCCATTGCTTGATTGGAATTGTAAACAGAGTTAATATGTACGTAATTTTTTCCTTTTATCTATCTTGAGATAACAACGCTATGTATTTTTTAATATATTGAAAAACTTTCTTGTTACAAATAGTGTACCCTGGACACCACAAGGGGAACATCGGTACTAATTTCTCCATAAATATAAGTCTCACCAAAAACATTCTACTCACTAGCTCTTACGGAATCTCCACACTTTAAGAACCCTTGGTACGCGGACAGAACCGAGGGGTCAGTGACCTTGAAGAATCAATAGAGAATTTTTTTATCAAGTCATGATTTTAGTAAAAAATTAGTTAAAACTTCAAAATTTAGTGATTTATTATCCTAGTCTCATTTATTTAAAATTTCTAGTTCCGCCAATGACTATATACTGAATCATAAAATGCGAACTGAAAAATGTAATTTGTGCCACATATAACTAAACAGCATCAGTCAAAAATGGTCCAGTGTCCAATATGTATTATGTTATGGAGTGACTAGCTATGGTAGAGCATGTCCAAACTGTTGCGCTAAAATAGATGGGGTTATCGCTATAATTTAGTAACAAAAAATGATTTTTTGTAGTAAAATATCACCATGTCTGCCATGCATTATTCTAAATCTAATTTCAAATTGATAAAATTGAATATAAAATTAATAAAAATTGAATTAAATATATTAGGTAGAAAATTGATATCTCTGCTTCATTCATTTCCCTTTTTTTTAACTTTTTGATAAGATGTCAATTATAACTCCATCTATTTTTTGTTTTATATATGGAACAAATTATAGCATTGTGCTATTTTAGCACAATGTTTAGCACATCATTGAAGTGGAAAATTTTAATTTTCTTCTATAATATAAACAATGTATAGTACACCATTGAATTTACCCTTACGGTTTCAATGAAAATAATGAAATACTAGCTTATAACCCGTGTAAAGTACGGACAAGATTAACAAATTATATATTAATTATTTTATATGATTTAAATATGTAATTTAATTTTTTTTATTATATCAGCTATTATAATATAATATATAATAAAAATTATTTATAGATAAAATAATAATATTATTTTAATATTAATGCGATTTAATTAATAAGTTTTAATATTCATGAGATTTAATTAATAAGTTGTAATTTCAAATAGAAGTGAAGTGAGATATGTTATTAGATTTTTGTACAAAAAATGACTCACCGACGATAGAGTTATATGTAAAATATATATATTTTAAAATTAAATTATAATTATATCACAATTGCATAAAAAAGTTCGTATAAAAAGAAAAATTACGGATGATAAAAAAAGTTGTATAAAAAGAGGACTTACCGGACGGACGACCAATGACCAAACTTTTTATTTTTCTTTAAATTTAATTAGGAAAATTTTATTAATAAAAAGAGTTACAAATATATTAGAAATATTTTAATTAAAATTTAAATAAAATAGTATATTTTAATGTAGGCATAATATAATATAATTTTAATATTCAAAAATTTTAATTATAAAATTGTAATTTTAAATAAATTAAAGTGTTTGAGCGATGAGGAAATTGAAACAAGTTAGTAGATTGTGAGTACAACTATATATTCAAATTAAAAGAGAATTTTTTTTAAAAAATAATATAATATAAAACTATAGATAATATAGATATAACATAGTGATAAAATTTAATTAATGTTAATAAAATAATATTATTATTTTAATATTCATAAAATTTCATATTCATAGAATATAATTTAAATATAATATAATATTTTTCTGTCTGTGACTAGTTGTATAAAAGGAGGATTATCGGGGGTTAAAATTGTATATACGGTGTTGATGTCGGTCTTCTAATTTGAACATACGAGTATTGATGGGAACTGNTTCTGTCTGTGACTAGTTGTATAAAAGGAGGATTATCGGGGGTTAAAATTGTATATACGGTGTTGATGTCGGTCTTCTAATTTGAACATACGAGTATTGATGGAAACTGGTTGTTCTAGTTTGAGCAAATTTCTTCTAATTTGAGTAGAGCTTGTGTTTTGATAAATAATTTGTGTTATGCGATTAAAATAGAGAAATAGATGGAAACTAAAAAAATGCATATTGTTTATCATAAACTTTAATGATATGTTATGTTACCCAGATAATGAACTATTATAGAAAGGGGTTGAATATAATAGTATCAAACAATCGATTATGAACACAAGTATGTAAAAGAAATACTGTTTTGTATTAACTTTGATAGACTTAATACAAAACTCTCTCAAGAAAAACAAAGTTCTTAAGAGATGCTAGGTTATGAGAAAGATAATAACTTGAACGATTACCCAATGTAATCCTAATCCTGTGTTTATATAGTACACAACTACTTATCTAATTACAGCAAAAATAATTATCATTAAAGGCAGAAATATTATTTCCATCATTATTTTCCTAAAAGATAGCTTCCAGAAAGGCAATAGAGTTGTATTCAAACACTTTCTTCTTTATCTCCAATAACCTCCNTCTTATTTCCATTTAAAGTGCCTAAACTTCCCCGATTTTTATTTAAATATTTATTCATCAGAAAAATATTTCAAAAATATGTGTGAGCTTCTAAATTCATGTTATGTATTTTAAAAATATAAAAATTATTTTTATAACCCTTTTTCCTCAAAATTAGAATTGTTGATTTGTTTTAATTTAAAAATNTGATCATCATAAACTCTGTCGGTTAGTAAACTCTGATTGAGTAAACTCTGTCAACATCTTCTAATCTCTGATGATGTCATCTAAACACTGATCAGCTTCAGTAAACTCTGACTAGGTATTCTCTGATCTCATAAGGTCTTCATATCTAACAATCTCCCCCAATTTATGCTTTAAGCAGTAAAACATAAATTTGAACTTATGATGTCAGAAACTTTTGAAGACAAATGCATCAGAGTTTATTCAAACTACATTCTCATACTCTTCTGTAAGAAAAATCTCCAGTTAGAAATTCATCAAGCAATTTCTCTTCAGCAGCTCTCAAAAGCTCTTTCAATTTACTCTTTAACTCATTCATTTGTTTAGAAGAATCATCAATTTGACACAATGCAGCCCTCAGATTGTAGATATTTGTNCTTCTTGATTTTCATAGTTTGTGCTCCGATTGATGTTGTGTGTTGATTTGGGGACTAGTACCCGGCCCTTAATCTTGTACGGGTTGTTCCCAAGCCTTGCATGCAACTGTATATACACATATATATATGTGCGTGGCGAGTGTGTGTGTTGAAGGGGAGAGTTACATGCAATGGTTTATAATGACATAATCTTGTTCCTAGACTTGAATGTGAGTTGTAAATGAGTTTTGGTGAAGCTTCGTGGAAGGACACTCGGGAACAAGCATCATCGAGGACCCCCGAGCTTTACCCCACCGGCGGTGAACCTCCGGTGAGCCGGTGGAGGGCTATGATGGCAAACCTAAGCCTACCACACCTTAATTGTTATGTTAATATTATGTTTGTGCTGCCAATTCGCTTAGATTGAATTACATGTTAAGTATTTAAATTGTCCGGCCATGATTTCTAATTTCCGTCCATTAGCTTCGGTTGTTCTTGCATGTAATGTGATCGAGTAGCTTATGCCGTGATGGGTTGATAGTCTACTTGAGTTGCATGATATATTCCAGTTGGTTCTTGAGTCTCCGTTAGTATTAATTAATTTTTCCAGGCAAAATATATATATATATATATATATATATGTGTGTGAATTTGATGTGAAGTATGANTCTTGCATGTAATGTGATCGAGTAGCTTATGCCGTGATGGGTTGATAGTCTACTTGAGTTGCATGATATATTCCAGTTGGTTCTTGAGTCTCCGTTAGTATTAATTAATTTTTCCAGGCAAAATATATATATATATATATATGTGTGAATTTGATGTGAAGTATGGGAAGGTGTAGCAATGTAATGATTATGATTATCAATTGCCTAGAGTAATGAGGAATTTACTGAAATGCTATATGATCTCGTCACCGTCACATTTTCGAATATATTGTTTATATACATGCTTATTTTCGAATTGTATGTTTAATTCTTCGGCAAAATTGAAATGGAATAGTGGAAATGTGAGTTATGTTATGTAATTAGGCTAATTGTTAAAGCTATTAGAAAGATATAAGCTAACTGTAATGAATTCTTTAGTTAAAAGAAATTTTCGAATATATATGTGTAATTATGTTTGAATTTGGTTAATGTCTATATGTAATATGAGCTTTACTTTAGTTTGGTTACCAAATGTGGAAGATATAGAAGTGTTATATGGAAATTGGTTATGTAATTGCTTGAGTACTCAAGGGCTTTGAATTGCAGTAACATATTTCGAATATATATATATAATAATGTATTCGAATTCTTGTTATATTGAAATGGCAATAGTATTATTAATGTTTATAGATATTGTTTGATTGACATGGATTTGGTACTAAATAGGATTGTCTAATTAAGTATGATTGACATTGATGTTGTTTGTGTCGGTTGTATTCCGACAGGTAGCTCCAATTACAGGGGAGGTGCTGCCAAAATTTTCTAAAAACTAAACTGACTTTTGTAAAACACTACTGGCACACCACTTCTGTATAGGAAAGGCTATTAGTCAGGAATGCTGTGGATAAATATAATTGTCTATGTGCTATTTGCTTGCCAGAGTAGAAGTGATTAAATAGTAGAGTATGTCTACAATATATTATATATGTGTTAAGGGGTGGCATTAACGAAAGGGTAGAATAGTTAGACGTTAATGAGAACGTCGAAAGTGTATAAGATACTGATATAGTATTAATTATGTGTAGCTACGAAGGACATTGAGGTGAAGGACAAAGGGAAAGCAAAAGTAAAAAGTTAGTGTGGTGTAGGGAGATCTACCTGTTCAGCAGCTGTAGCATTCCTTTTTAAGGCAAGTAACTACTGCCAGATCTCTTTAAACTTAAGCACTATTTATGAACTGTCTTATGACCCTGCAACTATGTTATCTTATTTCAACTGTTTTAAATTACAGCTTGTCTTACTTTAATTGTTTTACTTAAAATGCAACCTTATACCAGTTTTTAATTGTACTATAAACTTTTCAATCCCTGAACTGCTACTAACAGCTTATAAACTATTTTTTTTTAAAAAAAAAAACTTAAACCACNATAAACTTTTCAATCCCTGAACTGCTACTAACAGCTTATAAACTATTTTTTTTTAAAAAAAAAACTTAAACCATTAACCTTGAATTGAGACATATGTTTTCACCATTTCCTTAACTGTGTTTATTTGAACTTTAACCATGAAAGTACCCTATTTCTATTGCCTAACCACCATTATAATCAGATGCCTTGCAACTGTTTTTAAAACATCTTGTTATACCTGTGAATTGACCCTAAAACCTGACTTTAATACAATAGCTTGGTTTTGATCCCTAGTTTATGATTTCAGCCTACTTTATTTCAACAGAGACTCGTTTTGGAGACTTATCCTGGAATAAAATTTACCTCTGTCTATTTATCTTTTAAAAATGGATTTAAATATGAAATCCGACTTTCAAGAAGTCTTTTTCATCAAATGTTTTGGTAACTTTAAAAAGAAAGGTTTTGGTTATTTTAGGAATTCCGATCAACATGGTTTCTGCGGATTCCTATAGGTTGGAGGCGTAAGAGGCCGAGTGACGCCGGTCCAGCACTTTTTATGTGAAGACTATAATGAGATAGTCAATGGCTATAATGAGATAGCCCAAGGCCAATGGCAATAAGTGCCTTTATAAGTACTCCTTATGTCCAGAGGGACTTCGGTCCGTTATGGGGACTTTACGTGGCTGATCACCCGTATTGTCCGGCGTTGTGAGAAAACTCCAATCAAAATGATTTGTTTTTAATAAGTAAAGTTCCTAATGAAAGGACAGTTTTATAAAATGATTTGGAAAATTCAATCCTAATGAAATGGTAGTTTTACAAGAATGTTTATTGAAATGATTAGTAATAATATTGAAATGCCTTATGATACCCTGCTTTATATAGCATAGAACTGTCAGTTACACTTTGATTCTTACTTCGTTTCATTATTGCACATTACTTCCTGTTATCCATCTAACCTCTGCAAAGTGTTCCTAAACCTTGTAATGATTATTACTTACCAGTTTCTTAATACCTTACACCCCAGTTATTACAAACATTAACTCTGAACTAAAATTTTCAAATATCTTGTACTTCTACCAGTGAAGCCATAAAAGAAAGTTTTTCGTATAATGAATACCCTGACTGGAATTTTTGGATTATAATTATGGGACAATGAGGTCCAGTAATGATTTTAAAGTATGATTATGAGAAAAGATTTCTAAACTTTATATAACTCTGTAGAACTGTTTTTAACCAGTATGGTTACTTGCTGAGCTTTTGTGGCTCATTCTTTTATTTTCTAACATCTACAGCTTTTGAGAATCATGGTACGTACTAAGCAGACTACCAGGAAGAACATGTCTTATATGAACTATGCTAGGCTGGCTGCCATTGAACAGGTAGGATCAAGGCGGAGTTGGAAGGAAATGACTTTGATTAGTCTCGTATTTTATTAGTAGATTTTGAGATGTTGCAGGAGTTGTAATAATATTATTTTGTTACTGTAAATGTAAATATAAATGAATGTAGTCGTGTGCTTGTTTCATACCATTACCTTGAAAGGTCCAGGCTAGTAGTCGGGGTCATTTTTATGCGTATTTTTTGTTATTGTTATTTAGGGTACATGCATATAGAGTGATAGTGACTCCCCGATCTAGACCCCGGATCAGGAGGGCGCTACAGGTTGGTATCAGAGCTAAGGTTTTGGTCACTGAAACAAGCCAGGATTAAGTTAAACAAGTAGATCATTTAATAAAAGAAGAGAGAGTAATGGTAAGATAGGATTAGATAACGAAGAGTGGTATAGACGTTAGGATTTCAACTGTAGATTTAAGGTGATCTTATCTCCTTTTGCACTGCATATTATATTATTGCAGGCTCGTGGCATTTACGAGTTACCACCACCCTCTCCTAGTACTTCTTCGGATTCTTCTACGGATTCTGACGATGATGCTATAGTCATATCTAGTTCCGAGAGTGAGGAGGAGCTGATTCCTGAGCCCCCTGTTCATCCTGACCTACCTCAGGGAGTTCCCCACAGTCAGGGAGTGCCTGTGCCCCTATACGCCGTAGGGTCTATAGGCCAGCCATTACCCGAGGCCAACTGCGAGTTCCTGAGCATCCTGTTGAGAGGTGGGAGGAGCGGATTAGAGCTGTGGAGGAGGAAGGTCGTCGGCAGATAGCGGCTAGAGCCTTAACTGATGATGTGGTGGAGCAGGCGAGAGAGTTGACCCGATTGGTTAGCAGTTTGTTGGTTGGACTCAGGGCTGCCCGAGACCGGGATCACCGGGGTGATTAGATGTTAGGATGTTTGGGTGTTAGATGGGACATCTGTTAGAGCCCTCTAGCACACTTGATCAGATTTTATCTCTGCTTTCTATTCAGCACTTTTATTTCTTGTGGTTGTATTTTGACTTAAACTTATCCTGCACTTTGGTATTTTTCGTAATTATTTTTGATTGTTCTTCAGTTTTCGGTACCTTCTGATATACCTGTTATTTACCCTTCGTACATCTGTCCATAACTGTTTCTTACCTTTATCAGTACCTTATTTATACCTGTTGTTAACCTTTATGATTGTTTTATTCATACCTGTTGTGCTAACCTGTTTTCTATAGAACCTTTATACCCTTGTTGTACAGGCAACTTATGTAGTAATGATGCTACAAGATTGATTTTTAAATAGTGTTTTTAATTCCCAAATGGTTTTAAAAGTATTTGAACTGTTTACAATATGGTGTAGTGTATTGCTTAATAAGTTGCTTGTTTCCCTATAGTAAATGCCGCCAAAGAAAAGAAACACCTCAAATTCGTCTCAGAACCGTAATATACAAGATCAAAACCCCATGGACCCTACAGTTGCCCAACTCATTCAGTTGCTACAACAGCAAACAGCTCTTTTAACCCAGCAACAGCAAAGACCTTCCGCACCCCCAGCAGTTACCTTTAAATCTTTTCAAGCAGTGAAACCACCTGAATTCAGAGGATCCACAGACCCAGTAGAAGCCCAGACATGGCTTAAGGAGATGGAAAAAGCTTTTCAGCTGGTAGACGTAAGTGAAGATAAGAAGACTGAGTATGCTAGTTATTTTCTTAAAGCTGAAGCCGGTTACTGGTGGGAGTCTACGAAGATGCTTCAGGGTGAAGGTGTGATTTCTTGGGATCAGTTTACAGAATTGTTTTTAGAAAAGTACTTTCCTAGTTTCATGAAGGACCAGATGGAGATTAAATTTCTAGAACTGAAGCAAGGAGGTATGAGTGTGGCAGAGTACGAGGCCAAGTTTTCTGAGATGGCCAGGTTTGTGCCAGAATTTGTCAATACTGATGTTAAGAAGGCCAAGAGGTTTCAGCAAGGCCTAAGGCCATGGATTAGAAGTAGGGTGGCAGTTTTTGAGCTGCAAAGCTTTACTGCAATAGTTCAGAAAGCAATGATCGTGGAAGGTGAAAGTGATATGTCCCAGAAGGAGAAGGATAACAAAAAGAGAAAGTTTGGAGCTAGGGAAGACAGTCAGGGACATGGTAATTTCAGAAACAAGTTTCATAGAAGGCCAGAAGGTCAGAGAAGTGATTTCCAGCAGATCAAGAATGGTAATGATGGAAGAGGGAGACAGAACAATAAAGCTCAAGGTTTCAACCAGCCAAAGGCCATCAGACAGTTTGTTCCTGAGTGCAAGATTTGTGGAAGGAAGCACTCTGGAGTTTGTAATAAGCCCAATGTTACCTGCTTCAAATGCAACAGGAAGGGACATTATGCAGCGGAATGCAACAGTCAGAGTCAGAATCTAAATCAAAAGTCTGGGATCAAATGCTACAAGTGTGGCAAGCTAGGCCACATGGCAAGGGAATGCAAGGAACCTACACAGCCTACCAATGTTCTCAGGATAGCTGGAACTCCGTCACAATCTTCAGCACATCAATCTAGAGCAAGAACTTTCAACATGACCCAGAGAGAAGCTATCCAAGATATGGATGTGATTTCAGGTACACTTCTTGTTAATTCAGTTCAAGCTAGTGTATTGATTGATTCTGGAGCTACTAAGTCTTTTATATCTCAAGA